>APFE030749354.1:169718-285463 GCA_000404065.3 Pinus taeda
TCGTCAATCCACCTCTGCACAGTCAAAAACAGTGAAAGCACATGCATGATAATTCTGACAACTTATTCAAAAATACAAAAAGATGTTTTCTTCAGATTTTACTACAGAAGTAGCATAGACACATGCATTTTAATTTCCTAGAAGTTAATGGCATCTCTTTCAGTAGCTTTCATCCTCTTCCTTGCATCAGTAGGGCTAGATGGTAAAATTAGGGTTTGATAAGGTTTGCATATCCTTTCAGCTTTTCAATTTCTTTCGGCAAGTATATTAGCCTCCTTTGAGTTAGCTTCCATCCATCAGTTAAAAAGATTCTTCTCAGAGCTCATAGAAGTTGGCTTAAGCTCCTAGCAGACTTGTGCCAGCTAACCAAGTGACAGCCACGGCAAGAGCTAGTACTTGTGCATACAACACCGTCGCTTCCAAGTTTGTTACAAACTACTGGGTTGATAAAAGTAAAGAAGGGAGTCCCAGGAGTTGCAACATTATTACTGGAATAATGGAGCCTGTTATCACTCAGGTTGTCCCTAGGCTCCTAGTAGGGATACGGCCGAGGTAACCACAAACCAATCTTCTGATTGCAGGGTCTAGCCCACCTACAATCGGAGAGGGCTCTCTCCTTTAGATTCAACCTTAGTTGATTTAGATTCAACCTTAGTTGATGATTTTAGGCTAGCTTTCTGACTTCAAGGGAATGTTGACTATGATTGGAAGGAAGGTAGGATTCCTGAATAAAGAGGCACAGTAAGGTGTTATAAGTTTCGAACCATTGGGCATGGAGTCACAGATTGAGGCATGCGAGTATTTTCTTAGTCACAAGGGGATACGGAGCGGGATAGCCACACAGGATACAATATTCGGTCTGCTGAAAGTACGGAATGAGCATCAGGGATGAAAGGAAAAAGAGAATCATTTCATCATGCTGACAAAGAAGAGAAGTGGATGAGTGGGATCCCGGAGCAGTTAAGAATTCCAAAGACATGCACTCATATGTGAAAGAAACAGGGTAAACCAGATCATTTAAGAATACAAGCTCATAACTGTTTCTGAAGAAAACATCGAAAAATGCAGAAATTGAACTTAAGGTGTAATGAAAAAAATCTTAAGCTATTCTTTTTTCCTGCAATTTAGAAAGGCAGAAAGGTGATAAAAACATAAACTAAACAGGGAAGAAGAACACTTATTGGATCATGCAGAGACACAGGAATTCCGTGATCATTCCTTGGCCAAGAGAAAACAGCAAGTTGTTTCATAATCCATGCTTTCAGCAATCTTCGATTATGGAAAAATATGACAGTTACAGTGTGAGTCTTTGCTCAGAGAAAATGCTAGAAAGAAAACTGACCAACAACTACTACCAACCAACCAACCCCTCACAATATCACTTAGGGTGGTATTTATAGACAAAATATCGGAAAGACATCATCACAAGTGACCTTGACAGGTCTGCTTAGAACTCTTCAAAAATCTAAATGCTGCTAGAATTAAATGCAAGTAAATGTTTTTGGCTGCGCTGGGGGCAGCTGGATCGGAACAAGTGACGAGGTGGCCCTTGGGGACCAGATGCGGTGCTGCTGGAGTGAATGTGCTTCGGGGCTGCAGTTCGGCTTTGGTGCGAATTGAATGTGCAATAATTATGATTTGAGAGCTTCAGGTAGTCTCGCTCTCCTTCTATGGATCTGCTGGAAGATATTCAATTTTCTCTTGCTTTGGGCCGCTGCTCAAGATATTCTCTGATACACTTTGCTGCTACATTGATGATTCCCGCCGTCGACTGATACTATTTGACACGCTTGATGCCTGCTAATTTGATCTGATACACTTTAAACTCTGTGACTGATCTGCTGTTGTCTTCAAACCGGATCCTTTGGCACGATTGGGTGATTTTCGAGCTTTTACGGCGCGCAGTGGGCTCGGCAATCAGAAGATTCCCTGAAGATTCCTTGAAATGGCCTATTTCCCGTAGCGATGCGCGTAGCGGAAACTGCCTCCGTTTCTTGATCTAGAGCTCCGAAGTGCGATTTTTCTCCCTGCGCGAAGCTTTTTCGGCTTTTCTGGCTGCTGACGTAAGCAGTGCATCGGCTGTATGGTGGATGACGTCAGTTGTGGGTCCCTGGTACAGCGTGACGTGGTGAGATACTGGATGGACTGTGGTGAAGAGACTCCGATGCGATATCGCGATATCACGTCGGCGGGGGAAAGAGGGGGATCATTGGGTTGGGCATTAAGTGCTTGCGACTGCCGATATGCGATATCGCGATATCGCATCAGCGGAGACGAAGAGGTGAATGGATTGGACACTCGGCGTTTGCAATGGCCGATCGCCGATTTCACGATATCGCATCGGCGGGGAATGGATGGGCAATGTTTTGCATGATTGTGAGAGGGCGAGGTTGCGATGCGAAAACGGCTTTGAGGAGAAAAAGTAAGATAAGTGGGTGTGAAGGGCTTTTGAGGTTTCGGAAGGGGTCCGATTACTTCGGGGGAATTTTATACTTTGGAAGGAGTCCAAAGTATTTGGAAGGTGGTTTTGGAGATCGGGGTTCTTGCTTAGTTTCTGATAAACTGAACAATTCCCGGGAGTTGCTATGGTTATTTTTCAACCAGGGGGAGGGATATTACATAGGGGGAATTTTATTTAATATTAATAAGGGGACAGGAAGAATAGGGAGCTAAATAATAATGTTAGTGGTTAATATGGAGATGGCAAGAAAGCACCAAGTTCGGGAGAACTTAGGCTGTTACAGGGGGTAGGAGCATACTTCGGGAGAAGATATGGAACAACTTTGAGTAAAGAAGATCTTTACTCAAGCCAGTGTTTACGGAGATGATGAACTTAAGAGGTGTCAAGAAGATCTTGACCTCTTTTGGGGATGTTAGTTAATGATTGGGGAAAACAGAGAAGGGAAGTCAGTTATACCTCTTTGAGCCTTTTGCTTACAAAACTTTGCTGATTATGTTCTGCATGATATGATACCTGAAAACTTGGAACTGGTCAGCAATTCAACAGCCTCAGAACTACCTACCCAGCCTACTTGCCTAGCATTTTTTCTTCTTTTGTTTGGGGGTGCATTTAGACTTGCAAACCCGTCATCCATTTTTCTTTTGATGCTTTCCTATCTACCTACTACCCTTATTTCTTCCAGAGCCCAGATTAAGCTGTTGGACTCTTCTGTTTCTCTACCTATCTAAGAATCTGCCAAGATTAAACTGTTTGGACAGATTTACAATCTCTATATTCTAAAACATGAAATTTAAACCTAGGGAGACCAAGATTAAACTGTTTGGACCTCCCTTTAACTAAAGTAGTGATACCGGGATAACTTTACCAAATTTGAAGGCAATTGAATGAGCTTGAAGTAACCTTCTTCTTTTGGAGATTGTTTGAGAAAATATGGAGCATTGCAGCAAGCAAAGTACGACATATTTGGCCTGTGAAATGCCAATCATGAAAAATGCATACCTGCTGCAGCAGGAGCTAACAGAGCCCACCATCTTTTTGGTTGATTTTGCTTTTTTCTGCTTGTACCTTTAAAACTGAAATAGATTGAACTACAACTAACTATCTTGCTGAAATGAAGATGCGGAATTGAAAGGAAAGCAGGAAAGGACTAATCTATTTTGCTCAAATGAAATTGCAGGAATGAAATGCTAGTCTACGCTTGCAGAATTGAACTTGCGAAATTGAAATGCTAATCTGTGTGCTCCTCCTTGCTTTAAAGTACATGGAGGTTTGCCTCTTTCTCTTCCTTTTTGGTCTTGGAGGTGTGCTAATGGTTGCAAGCACGGTTGCTGCCTCCCTAGCCAAAATCTCAGGTGATTTCTCCTCTTGTTGTTTTGTTTTCATGCTTCTTGTAGAAACTGTTTCCATGCTTCTTGTAGAAAGTCCGGTGTCAACTGTTTCGGTATGCTTTGCTAGATGTGTTTTTCCTTTTAATTTCTGTGTGGTTTCCTTGGTTGTGACAACTTTCATTTGGACTTTTTTGGCCTTTTTCTTCCCAACCTTTTTCCTTTTTCGCCCTCTCTGTTTTTGCTGTTGTCTCATTTTCTATCTCATGCTCAGCGGTCATGTCAAATTCCCCTTTTTCCTTCTGTTCTTCCTCTGTTTTTCCCTCTGCTTGAATGTCTTGTGCTCCCTCATCAATGTTCTTCTCAATTTCTTCAGTTGGCATGGTGTTGAGTTTGTGTTTTAACCAAAAAAAAAAAAATTGTTTAAGAAAACAATCATTTCACTACAACAGAGGATAGCTGAATTTTCTTCTTTTTCTGAGACCAAATAAGGAACTTTTCATGTGCTCCTTACAACATGAAATGACAGTAATTCCCTTGTGTTAAAATTATTGTTTTCTAGAATTGGTCTGTCTGTTTATGAAAGAAAGTTTTTACAGAGCAGAGCATAAGGACATTGGTTTTTTCAACACATTGATAGATATGTAAATTCAAGTTTTTCTACACACACAGGTTGGTCTCTACTGCTGCATGTCTTTCCTTGCAAGGTAATTTTTTATTTTAAAAAAATTGATGAGGAGATTTCGGATGCAAAAGAAAAAAACTGGGTAAACTCAGTGAACCATGCAGGCAGACTTCCACTGTTCTAATCCACTGGCAAACTTTTTACTCTAATTTTTCAATTTAATGCCATGTTCAATTCACCATTTTGCACCAACAAATCATGCACAAAGAAGTTTCCCCGATCCTACCTCGTTTTGAGCTTGAAATTCACTGAAAATCCCAGGTTTTCTTTTTGCATGGTTGTTTTTTGCATTTCCTGTAGAACGAAACTGCACTTCCTGTAGAGTGTCGATAAGTAGGAGGGTTTAAAAAATGGTCGAGAAAGCTTGGTTTGCTACTATGGAGGTGGTATGGAGCTTGTTGCAGCTGCAAGGATGATGATAAACTAGAAACAACAGTGGTGAGATTACGATTGGCTGTTTATGGAGACTTCTGTTGATGGAAGCTGAGCTGGCCAAGTGCACGTGCATGAGGTTCAGAGAGGGCCTAAGGGGTCCCTAGCACCCTTCCAGAGAGTTTCATAGAGTTTGGCTATCAAGAAACCACTTTCGTGAGCTCCTACAGGAAGTCTGCAAGGGTTCTACAGGATGTTCTAGAATTTCTACAGGATGTTCTGTAATGTTCTATAGGATGTTCAGAAAGGGGATTTTGGAGGACGGATGGAGGAAAAAAGGTGAAGGAGTGGATATGGAGGTGAGATAAGGGTGTGAGGAGGTCCAGAACTTGGTGAATGGAATTGAGGAGTGGCGAGGATGGTTAGATTTTTTCAAGGAGGGGTAGAGCAATGTTGCAAAAAATATGGGAATTTAGGGCAAAGCAAGCGAATGTGGCAAACGTAAGGCAAGAATCCGGGTTGGAGGATGGTGCAGCTAGGATTGATGGAGTACGGGCAGATAAAGAAGTATTACAGGTGCTTTGCAAATTATTTTTCAAACTGAACAAACAAAAACTTGGAAAATCAAGGACCTAATTACTTTGACCTAATCTGACCTAGATAACAGCAAAGAAAATGAACATAATTTTATTTGCAACGAAATCATGTGAAGTAACTATTCAACTAAGCAATTATGAACCTAAGCATGTAACCACAATTGATATGAACTTTGGGAAATGAGAATCTAACACTAATAACTGCATGGTGAAGCAAAGACAGTGTTTTTGGTGGCAGCAAGGTCACCTTGGTCCCAGCTCATGATCCCACTGAGGGAGAGGCGAGATCCAAAGTTCTTGATAGCCTTTTTCTGAAGATCTTCCCTGTTATTAACCTATCAAATCAATTTGAACATGAAAAGCCCTCTTAATCATCAATTATGATCTAGGTAACCAAGCAAGATTCTAATCTACTTAACAGAAATTATTTTGCAAAGACATAAAAAGCAAATAACAGTACACAAAGGAAAGACAAGGAAATCGCTGATGAACAACAAAGAGAGGACAAGCTGCAAGCTGAGGTTGAGGCTTTAACAAAACTGCTACAGGAAAAGAAGCACAGGCAGTGGGAAGAAGTAGAGAGAAAATCATGGTTTCATGACCGAGAAGAGGACATCACTTCATAAGCTTGGCATGACAGGGAGGCCACCAGGGCCATCAAAGATGAAAAGATAGATTAGTTGCTCAGAGGATGAGCAACACTTTCAGTAGGGGCTAATGATGAGCCCTAGAAATGAGTAATTATATGGGCTCATTCAGCCTCTTAATTCGACTTAATCCACCATTCTCATTATTTTATTACATTTTTTTTATTATATTTATGCTAATAGAGTGAATTGGGTTAGTCATTATGCCAACAAGTCTAATGGGTGATTGTGCAGTTTTTTGGTCAACTTTGAGACAAAATCAAAGGTTTTAATGAGCACTTGGCAGCCAAATTCGTGGAGGAACAAGGAAGAGGATTTGTAGGAAGGTGTCCCCTTCATTTATGGGCCCTTACCTCGAATTCTCCACCATCAACTCAGAGTTCAAGGGCCACCACATCAATTATCACAAGGGCAGCCGACCAAGGCTAGTAAAGTTGCTGTTAACTACAAGTTTTGGCAGTCGAGTCCCTAAAGTTTAGGAGGACTGTTGAGGTCCTCAATCTGTATAAATAAGAGGGCTTAGGGCCTCATTTGGGGTAGGTAGAAGTTAGCTAGGTTGCAGTTTGATTTTAGTCATTTTTTAGTCATTCTTTAGGCAATAGGTTAGCTTTGCATTTCAGCACATTTTCAAGATTTTCCTTGTGGACAGTTTAGGATGTAACTATTCTTTTGATCAATAAAGATGAATCCAGCTTTGCACCGGCTCTAATCTTTCTTAGGAGGCTATAGCTCTTGGGGTTGGGCCCAACCCAAGTGCCCAGTACCTTCTTTGTTTACCTTTATGTGTTTTTGTTGCATTCTTAAAATAAAATCTATTATTTAGATTTAAACCTTGTTTTGTTATTTAGGTTGTTTTTTATTATTAAAAATGATTTTAATGTTTAGATTGATTTGATAGGTTAATAACAGAGAAGATCTTCAGAAAAATACTATCAAGCACCTCTGATCTCACCTCTCCTTCAATGGGACCATGAACTAGGACCAGGGTGTCCTTGTTGCCACCCAAAACACTGTCTTTGCTTCACCATGCAATTATTAGTGTTAGATTCTCATTTGCAGAAGTTGATACCAGTTGTGATTACATGCTCAGATCCATTCTTATTTGGTTTGAAGAGTTGATTTACGTGATTTTCTGCCAATAAACTGTTGTGCATCATGCTTATGGTTTTTAGGTCAAATTAGGTTAAAGTAGTTCGATCTTTGGTTTGCATAGCCTTTGTTGATCAGTTTTGGGAAATAACATGTAGAGAACCTATGATACCTCCTCATCTATCCTTACCCCATCAATGCAACCTGCTTCATCCTCCAACTTAGATTCTTGCCTCTCATTTGCGATGTTTTCACACTTTGCCCTAGTTCCTATACTCTTACACAACATTGCTTCTCTTATCTTTGAACCAACCCAATCACCTTAGCCACTCTCCATCCTCAATCACCAAGTCCTGGACCTCCTCACACCCTTATCTCACCTCCATATCCACTTCTTCACCTTTTTTCCTCCATCAACCCTCCAAAATCCTCTTTTCAGAACATCCAATAGAAATCACAGAACATCTTGTAGAACCCCTGCAGACTTCCTGTAGAAGCTCACGAAAGCGGTTTCTTGATATCTGAACACTGTGAAACTCTTTGGAAGGGTGCTAGGGACCCGTTAGGCCCTCTTCTGACCTTCCCAACCTCCTGCAAGCATTTCCTTTCACCAATCCACCTCTGCACAGTAAAAAATAGTCAAAGCACATGCATAATAATTCTGCGAAATTACTCAAAAATACAAAAAGATATATATATATATATAATATAATATATATATATATATATACAATATATATATATATATAATATTATATTATATATATATTATATAATATATATATATAAATTATACTATATTTATTTATTTATTTATTTTTTATTATTATTTTTTTTTATTTTAGATTTTACTGTAGAAGTAACTTAGTCACATGCATTTTGCCTTCCTAGAAGTCAATGGCATCTCTTTCAGTAGTTTTCATCCTCTTTCTTGCATCAGTAAAGCTAGTTGGTAAAATTAGGGTTTGTTAGGGTTTGCATTTCCTTTCAGCTTTCCATTCCTTTCTGCAAGTAGATTAGTCTTTGTTGAGTTAGCTTTCATCCATCATAGTTAAAATCTTCTTCTAAGAGCTCATAAAAGTTTGCTTAAGCTCCTAGCGGACTTGTGCCAACTCATCAAGTGACAGCAGCGGCAAGAGCTAGTACTTGTGCATATAGCACCGTCGCTTCCAAGTTTGTTACGAAATACCGGGTTGATAAAATTAAAGAAGGGAGTCCCAGGAGTTGCAGTATTATCGCTGCAATACTGGGGCCCACCATCTTTTTGGTGCCTTTGCTAGGGATCGAGGGCAAAAAGTCTGCGTGTGCATTGAGAACAGTGGAAGTCTGTCTACATGATTCACTGAGTTTACCCATTTTTTTCTTCTGCATCCGAAATCTCCTCATCAGTCTAAAAATAAAAAATAAAAAATAAAATTCCATTGCAAGGAAGACATGCAGCAGTAGAGACCAACCTGTGTGTGTGGAAAAACCCAAATTTACATATCTATCAATGTGTTGAAAAAAACCAGTGTCCTTATGCTCTGCTCTATAAAAATTTTCTTTCATAAATAGATACACCAATTCGAGGTGACATCAGTTTTAACAAAAGGGAATTACTACCATTTGATGTTGTAAAGAGCACATGAAAAATTCCTTCTTGGGTTCAAAAAAAAAACCAAATTCAGCTGACCTCTTTTTTGGTGATTAACTATGTTTTTTTCCCACTTGAGCATTTACTTTTTTTTAGTTAAAACACAAACTCAACACCATGCCAACTGAAGAAATTGAGAAGAACATTAATGAGGGAGCACAAAACATTCAAGCAGAGGGAAAAACAAAGGAAGAACAAAAGGAAAAAGAGGAATTTGACGTGATCGCTGAGCATGAGACAGAAAAGGAGAAAATAGAAAAAACAGAGAGGGCGAAAAAGGAGAAAGGTTGGGAAGAAAAAGGCCAAGAAATCCCAAATGAAAGTTTTCACAGCTAAAGAAGACACACAGAAACAATAGAGAAGACACATCCTGAAATAATAGCAACACATCTAGAAACAGTTGACACAGGGTCTTCTACAGGAAGCAGAGAAGAAGAACAGCGAGAGGAGAAATCACCTGAAATATTGGCAAGGGAGGCAGCAGTTGTGCTCGCCACCGTAAGCACACCTCCAAAACCAAAAAGGAAGAGAAAGAGGCAAATCTCCATGTACTTTAAAGCGAGGAGGAGCACACAGATCAAAGTAGGCAAACCCCAGCCACAATCAAAGGAGCCAATTGTCATTAAGGACACAATAGCTAAACAAAAAGAGGAGTCTCCTTCAAAGATATCTATCACCTATGAATGAGGAATCCGAAAACCTTCACTTGGAGAGAAAGAATTTAGATGATGGACTCAAAGACAACTCTACAGGAAGCTGAGACAGTTCTACAGGAAGCTGAGAATTCTCTACAGGAAACTTGAGCTAAGCTAGGAGCCTGAGAAATTGGAGGAAAAGGTGGCCAAACAATCACAGGAAGAAAGATAGACAAGGAAACATCTGATGAACAGCAAAGAGATGACAAGTTGCAGGCTGAGGTTGAGGTGCTAACAAAACTGCTACAAGAAAAGGAGCACAGGCAGTGGAAAGAAGTAGAGAGAAAAGCATGGTTTCATGACCGAGAAGAGGACATCACTTCAGAAGTTTGGCATGACAAGGAAGCCACCAGGGCCATCAAATAAAAGAGATAGATTAGTTGCTCAGAGGATGAGCAACACTTTCAGTAGGGGGTGATGATGAGCCCCAAAAATGGATAATTATATGGGCTCTTTCAGCCTCCTAATTGAACATAATCCACCATTCTCATTAGTTTATTGCATGTTTTTTATTATATATATGCTAATAAAGTGAATTGGGTTAGTCATTATGCCAACAAGTCTAATGTGTGCTTTATGCAGTGTTTTTGGTCAATTTGGAGACAAAATCAAAGGTTTAAATGAGCACTTGGTAGCCAAATTCGTGGAGAGGATTTGTAGGAAGGTGTCCCCTTCATTTATGGGCCCTTACTATGAATTCTCCACCAACAGCTTGGAGTTCAAAGGCCACCACATCGATTATCACAAGGGCAGTCGAGCAAGGATTAGTAAAGTTGTTGTTAACTACAACTTTTGACAACCGAGTCCCTAAAGTTTAGGAGCACTGTTGGGGTCCTCAATTTGTATAAATAATAGGTCTTAGGGCCTCATTTGGGTTGGCAGAAGTTAGCTAGTGGGCAGTTCGATTTTAGTCATTTTTTAGGCAGTAGGTTAGCTTCACATTTCAGCACATTTTCAAGCTTTTTCTCATAGACAGTTTTTGATGTAGCTATTATTTCTTGAGCAATAAAGATGAATCCAGCTTTGCACCAGCTCTAATCTTTCTCAAGAGGCTGCAGCTCTTGGGGTTGGGCCCAACCCAAATGCCCAGTACCTCCTTTGTTTACTTTTATGTGTTTTTGCTGCATTCTTAGAATAACATCTGCTATTTAGATTTAAATCTTGTTTTGTTATTTAGGTTGCTTTTGATGATTAAAAAAGCTTTTCATGTTCAAATTGATTTGATAGGTTAATAATAGAGAAGATCTTCAAAAAAAGGCTATCAAGCACCTCTGATCTCACCTCTCCCTTAGTGGGACCATGAGCTGGGACCAAGGTGTCCTTGCTGCCATCAAAAACACTATCTTTGCTTCATCATGAAATTATTAGTGTTAGATTTGCATTTGCAGAAGTTGATACCAGTTTTGATTACATGCTCAGATCCATTCTTGTTTGGTTTCCATAGTTGATTTACGTGATTTGCTACCAATAAACTGTTGTGCATCATGCTTATGGTTTCTAGGTCACATTAGGTTAAAGTAGTTAGATCTTTGGTTTGCATAGCCTTTGTTGATCAGTTTTTGGAAATAATGTGAAGAGTACCTGTGATACCTCCTCATCTATCCTTACCCCATCCATGCAACTTGCTTCATCCTCTAACTCAGATTCTTGCCTCTCATTTGCCACGTTTTCTAGCTTTGCCTCATTCACCAAGTACTAGACCCTTAAAATCCTTATCCAACCTCCATTTTCACTTTCTCACCATTTTTCCTCCATCAACCCTCCAAAATCCTCTTTTCGGAACATCCTGTAGAAATTACAGAACATCATGTAGAAATTCCAGAACATCCTGTAAATTGCAGACTTCCTGTAGAAGCTCACGAAAGCAGTTCCTTGATAGCCAAACTTTGTGAAACTCTCTGGAAGGGTGATAGAGACCCCTTAGGCCCTCTTCGAACCGTCCCAACCTCCTGCAAGCATTTCCTCTTGCCAATCCACCTCTGCACAGTCAAAAATAGTGAAAGCACATGCATGATAATTCTGACAACTTATTCAAAAATACAAAAATATGTTTTCTTCAGATTTTACTACAGAAGTAGCTTAGACACATGCATTTTACCTTCCTAGAAGTCAATGGCATCTCTTTCAGTAGCTTTCATCCTCTTCTTTGCATCAGTAGGGCTAGCTGGTAAAATTAGGGTTTGCTAGGGTTTGCATTTCCTTTCAGCTTTTCAGTTTCTTTCTGCAAGTAGATTAGCCTCTTTTGAGTTAGTTTCCATCCATCAGTTAAAAAGCTTCCTTTATTGAGCTTCCGAAAAAGGCTATCAAGCACCTCTGATCTCACCTCTCCCTTAGTGGGACCATGAGCTGGGACCAAGGTGTCCTTGCTACCACCAAAAACACTGTCTTTGCTTCATCATGTAATTATTAGTGTTAGATTCTCATTTTCAGAAGTTGATACCAGTTGTGGTTACATGCTCAGGTTCATCATTGCTTATTTTGCATAGTTATTTCACATGATTCCGTTGCAAATAAACTGCTATTCATTTTCTTTGCTGTTATTTAGGTCAGATTAGGTTAAAACAGTTAGATCTTTGGTTTTCTTAGTCTTTGTTGGTTAGTTTTGAAAATTCACATGCAGAGCGCCTATGAAACCTCCTCTCCTACTCTTACCACATCAATGCAACCTGCTTCTTCCTCCAACTTAGATTCTTGCTTCTCATTTGCTACGTTTACACACTTTGCTCTAGTTCCTATACTCTTGCACAACATTGCTTCTCTTATTTTTGAACCAACCCAATCACCTTAGCCACTCTCCATCCTCAATCACCAAATCCTGGACCTCCTCACACCCTTATCTCACCTCCATACCCACTTCTTCACCTTTTTTCCTCCATCAACCCTCCAAAATCCTCTTTTCGGAACATCAGGTAGAAATCACAGAACATCCTGTAGAAATGACAGAACATCTTATAGAACCCCTGCAGACTTCCTGTAGAAGCTCACGAAAGTGGTTTCTTGATATCTGAACACTGTGAAACTCTCTGGAAGGGTTCTAAGGACCCCTTAGGCCCTCTTCTAACCTTCCCAACCTCCTGCAAGCATTTCCTTTCGCCAATCCACCTCTTCACAGTCAAAAATAGTCAAAGCACATCATAATAATTCTGTGAAATTACTCAAAAATACAAAAAGATGTTTTTTTTCTTCTGATTTTACTGTAGAAGTAGCTTAGTCACATGCATTTTACCTTCTTAGAAGTCAATGGCATCTCTTTCAGTAGTTTTCATCCTCTTTCTTGCATCAGTAGGGCTAGTTGGTAAAATTAGGGTTTGTATTTCCTTTCAGCTTTCTGCTCCTTTCTACAAAAAGATTAGCCTCTATTGAGTTAGTTTTTATCCATCACAGTTAAAAGCTTCTTCTAAGAGCTCATAAAAATTGGCTTAAGCTCCTAGCGCACTTGTGCCAGCTGATCAAGTGACAGTCGTGGCAAGAGCTAGTACTTGTGCATATAGCACAGTCGCTTCCAAGTTTGTTATGAACTACCGGGTTGATAAAATTAAAGAAGGGAGTCCCAGGAGTTGCAGCATTATTGCTGCAATACTGGGGCCCACCATCTTTTTGGCGCCGTTTCCGGGGAAGCGTCAGAGTATTTGTGATTGCTGCTTTCTTCTATTTTCTACTACAACCTTCTGCTAAGCAGTTTATTTCAGCAAGCATAGAGTAGGTTGTTTCATTTCGATTCTACAATTTCATTTCCGCAAAAGTAGATTAGACATTTCCTACTTTCATTTCATTTCAGGAAGTGTAAATTAGATATTTCCCGCTTTCATAGATTAGCATTTCAATTCCGCAATTTAAATTCTGCAAGCGTAGATTAGCATTTCAATTCCGCAATTTCAATTCCATAAGTGTAAATTACCATTTCAATTCTGCAAGCGTAGATTAGCATTTCAATTATGCAAGCGTAGCTTAGCATTTCATTCCTGCAATTTCATTTCAGCAAAATAGATTAATCCTTTCCTACTTTCATTTCAATTCCGCATTTTCATTTCAGCAATATATATTTTAGTTAGATACAGTTCAATCTATTATAGTTTTGTAGGTACAAGCAGAGAAAAAAAAAAATCAACCAAAAAGATTTCTTTCCATGCCTTGTAGGAGTAGAGAGAATTTAGAAAAATGATTGCACAACACCCCCACTGCTTCACATAGTCAACCTTCTCTCTTCTTCGATGGATGTGATTAAAGAACCCTTAGGTGGACAGCAAGACATATTTGAAGAACCTCAAGGGAAGAAGAAGAATAAAACATTCCTCTGGAGCAAATGGCTACAAATAAAAATGTTGAGAGCAATACCTTATCCAAAAATGAATTTGCAAATCAGATGGAAGATTTCAAGAGCGAGATGAGGCAGTTTCTTGCCATGCAACTGGATACCTTGCAGATCCAAAGGAAGCAAGAGGAATCTGGGAGGGCTTTGGACATTTTTTGTCCTAGGTGCATTAGAACGCATCCTAGGAACGAATTTCCAATGCACTCCCTAGAAGTGTGTTTCGTCTGTGAAGAATACCATCCTACGAATCAGTGCCCTTCCTTGCCTAGAATCAAAGCTTCATATCCAAGGGCTAAAGGAGCCACTGAAACACTCTATTATATGAACCAAAGGAGGCCACATTGACCCATACCTTACCAGCAGGGAATGCAAGGGACATCCCAGTCCTATTACGACCCCTATCAAGCCACTTCCATGCCTTCTTGGGGTCCCCCTACTCATCCTTCCTGGTCCACACCCCCTCCTTGGTTGTATCCTCCTTAATACCATGATTCTCCAGTTGCTCATTCGTTTCACTCTTATGCTCAACCACAACCTCAGTGGAATGCACCTCATCAGGGGTGGAGGCCCCAGTACAACACTCCTCCCGCTCCTTTTCCTCCACCATCTGCTCAACCACAACCATCGCCTCTTGCTCCACCAAGGAAACCCCAAATTCCTGCCCAACCAAACTCAAACCCAAATAACAGACAAGCTCAGCAAGTATATAGTGGGAAACCACCTGCCCAACCACAACCCCATCCACATCCATCTCAAATATACACCCCCACTCAACTACCCATAGCACCATTTCCAAACCCACACATTGGAGTAGCTCAACCTGATTGCAATGTTGAGGCACAACATGTCTAAAAAACTCCTATTGAGCTCAATGATATTCACCATAGCTTAAGAAGAGTATTGCAAGAAAGAGATTATATTGATATCATTGAAGGACCACATCCAATAGAAGAAGATGCAAAAGAGAAGAGAAAAGAACCATGGGCAACACTTGATGAAGAGAAGACAACAAAATCAGAGATCGAGAGAGTTCCCTCATGGTTACCGTCAAATCCTCTATGTATTCAAGAGAAAAATTAGCAAGAAGAGGAGGATGTGAAGGTCATGGTAGAAGGTGACATGAAGAATGATCCAGATCAGCAAAAGGACCAAGGATATCAGAGCTATATTGAGATATGGTTCCAGACAGTCACTAAGTTGCAGCAGTATTCTCTTCCTCAACTATGTTTGACCCCTTCAAAGTCAAATCATTCTGTCTCTAAGATCTGGATAGCTATCAAAGCATGCATTTCAAGCCTCCACATCATTTTGTCTCTACTCTCGATGTGCACATGGCTCCATTGGAAGTATTCTTATACTTGAAAATGATTTTGTTTTTCGAGTAGGGTAGGGTAGAAAAAAAAAAAAAAAAGAAGAAGAGAAAGACGAGAAAAATTGAAAATAAGAGGAAATAAAAATCTAAGGTGAAAACCTCCTTAGAGGCGCCTCAGATTGGCTCATTGATTGAAAACCTCCATGAGGCGGTCAATGGGTTGGAAAGAAGAGAAAAGAAAAAGAGAACAAGATCCCTGGGTGAAAATCTCCCTTGGAGGCGCCCAGGGCAGGTAATTAGGGTGAAGACCTCCATGAGGTGCTTTAGTTGTTTCAAAAAAAAAGAGAAAAAGAAAAAAGAAAAAAGAGAAAACAAGCCTAATCTCTGTAAAATAATTGTAGGTTGCAGGGAATACATTGCAGGTAAGGAGGGTCATGCAAAACGAGGATAGGGTTCTGTATTAGGCTACAGGAAATCCCTACAGACACTCCCTCCTGACCACTTGCCTTTCCTAGGATTTGATCACATTCAGGTCGAGATTCCACCTTCTACAGGAAGTTCTGGGCTTTCTATAGGAAGTTTTGTATTTCTATAGGAAACATCCCATAGAACCTTCAGGCGAGTCAAATTTGATTTTGAAGGGGTATATGAAGGTTGGAATCTATTTGTTAGGCCTGCAGCCACATCCATGTTTCCATCCCTCACCCTTCTCCATTATTTTTTCCATATCATTGTGCTTCTTTCCTAAAAACTGTGTGTTCTACAGGAAGTTCCTGTAGAAATTAAAGGAAGCTAGAAATGGATTTCAAAAAGGAAGTTTGGCGAACATTATAGCTTCCCAAAGAGTTCATAATTCCTCCTACAATCCTCAAAACTCTCTCCCATCAGTTCCAAGTCTGCATTATAACCCAAGCTCATTTTTCTTACCATGTAAAAAACTGAAGAATGCTTGGAAGCAAAAATACATAGTGCTGAAATTTGTTTTTTCCCTAAATTGAAATCCATGCATCCATTTGCAAAACTGTTACCTGGAGAGTTGTATAGAGATGATGGCAACATTCCTGAGCAATTTCATCCAATTCCGGTGCACGGTTTCCAAGAAATCAGCCTCCATCACCTTTAGCCATTTTTTCATTTTCTCCATATCCACTCATCCATTTCAAAAATTGTTTCATGGGGAGATGCATATAGGTGATAGTAACCTACCCAAGCAGTTTAAGCCAATTCCAATGCACGGGTTTCGAGAAATTAACCTCTGTAATCTGCAGCCATTTTCCATTTTTCTCGAAATCTGTGCATCCATTGATCGCAATTTTGCAATGGGGGGTGCATAATGATGATAGAAACATGCTCAGAAAGTTTCAGATCGATCCGGTCTATCATTTTGGAGCTATGGAGAAAACAAGTCGTTGTCTTGTAAAAATTCAACATCAGCAACTTGAGGATGCAGATCTGAACGTGGAAACAAATCCCTGCAGCTTAGATCCAGCCAGAGGATACATGCACAAGAAAAATAGCCACATATCAACAACTAAACCAGCATTCATCCACAGAAACAAATGCATGTAGCAGAAGGAAAGGGCACAACACCTCACAGCAACCACATTCGACTTCCAGGTATGTGACTAAACTCGTTCCTCTATTGCATGAATGTAATTTGAGAATTGCGTGAACAATGAAATGGTTGTGATTAAAAAAATCGGTGGCCAGCTAACTAGCCACCCTCATCCAGTTCAAACAGCACTTGGTGGGTGCAATTGACACGTGTGCTCAGCCATCTCAGAAAGAAATCTGAAAACAAGCAGTGGTGACCGTTTAAACTTCAACGTGATTGATGGACGTGATTACAGGCAGAGAACAAACAGTTCATAATAACACTGTAGTGGGGACCAATAGTCTGCATGGGGCCAACATGCAGTTGGCCAGCTCACCTTCCATCAACATAAATAGCTAATCGAACTCTCACCACCGTTGTTTCCATTCTATCATCGTCCCTGTAGCTGCAACAAGCTCCATACCACCTCCATAGCAGTGAACCAGTCTTTCTCGGCCATTTTTTTTTAAATCCTCCTTCTTATCGGGCTCTACAGGAAGCACAGTTTCATTCTACAGGAAGCCTTCTACAAGAAACGCAGAAAACAGCCATGTAGAAAGAAAACCTGGGATTTTTAGTGAATTTCAAGCTCAAAACGAGGTAGGATTGGGGAAGCTTCTTTATGCACGATTTGTTTGTGCAAAGTGGCAAATTAAACATAGCATCAAATTGGAAAATCAGTGAAAAATCTACCTGTGTATTGGAAGTAAAATGTTTGCCTGTGTATTGCACTGAGTGTCCTAGTTTTTCTACATCAAAATTCTCCTCCATGTTTCCTATTTTAAAAAATTATCCTATAAGGAAGGCATATGCAGCTCTGAGAGCCAGCCTGTGGATGAAAATTTTAAAATTTTCATATCTGAATGTGTCCTGAGAAGAAAACTTGGTCTCTGTCCTCTGTCTACAGAAGAAAAACTCTTCCTTTCATAACCAGATAGCTGAAGAACTTTTAATGTCCCTGAGATATCAATCAAAGACATAGGCCACAATCAATTTTAGGGGTTTAACCCTAGAGATAATTGCTGATCTCATTAGTCGAGTTACTAATCTGCCATTAGGGATACCCTGGAGCAAAGAGGAGAGGGCATTGGGCCAAAAAGCCAAGAAAGAATTCTTCCTACCCGAGGAACATCCTGCAGAAGACAAGGACGGGGTCTGGAGAGCCAACTTACATCCTCTTTGGAGCGAAGTTAGTTTCCAAATCATGAAATACATTACCTGTGAGAGGCGGTTCAGTATTGCCTACGGCTATCATTTCCAGTTGCTAAGTGAACTAAGACATGGGTTGGATTTACCTCCAGAAAAGAAGTTGAGCATCCCCTATTTCCTTTTGCAATCATTAATTGAATGTGGCACAAAATTGAAGAAAGGGAACACACCGAAGCAGGAAAGAAAGCCAATGGTAAAGAAACACAAAGCAAACAAACACAAGAAGGACAGAAAGAGGAATGAGGAAAAGGCCAAATTGCTGAGCCTAAAACTGTGGGAGGAATAATGGCACAAACACCCAGGGAAAAACGATTATAGAGTAGAGTAGAGAGGACTGAAAAAGTCCAAACAAAGGAGGGCATAGCCAAGGCCACCACACAGAAATTAAAAGGAAAGACACATCCACCCAAGTAGATAGAAACAGTTGAAACGGTTTCTACAGGAAGCATGAAAACAATTTCTACAGAAAGCATGGAAACAGAGCAAAAAAATGAGAAGTCACCTGAAATTTTGGCCATGGAGGCAGTAGCTGTGTTGGTTGCCTTAAGCACATCTCCTAAACAAAAAGGGAAGCGAAAAAGGGAGCCTTCCATGTACTTTAAGGCAAGAAGGAGCACGTGAATAAAAGCTACCAGACCCCAGCCACAGTCAAAGGAGCCAATTACGATTGAAGACACCATAGCTAAACAAAAGGAAAAGTCTCCTTCAAATATATCCATCACCTATTAATGAGGGAGCCAAAAACCTTCACTTGGAGAGAGAGAATTCAGATGATGGACTCAAAGACAGCTTTAAAGGAAGCTGAGAATTCTCTACAGGGAACTCGGGCTAAGCTAAGAGAGACCGAGAAATTGGAGGAAAAGGCAGCCAAACAATCACGGGAAGAAGGAAAGACAAGGAAACATCTGATGAACAGAAAAGAGAGGACAAGCTGCAAGCTGAGGTTGAGGCGCTAACAAAACTGCTACAAGAAAAGGAGCACAGGCAGTGGGAAGAAGTAGAGAGAAAAACATGGTTTCATGACCGAGAAGAGGACATCACTTCAGAAGCTTGGCATGACAGGGAGGCCACCAGGGCCATCAAAGATGAAGAGATAGATTAGTTGCTCAGAGGATGAGCAACACTTTCAGTAGGGGGTGATGATGAGCCCCAAAAATGGATAATTATATAGGCTCATTCAGCCTCCTAATTCGACTTAATCCACTATTCTCATTAGCTTATTGCATGTTTTTTATTATATTTATTCTAATATAGTGAATTGGGTTAGTCGTTATGCCCACAAGTCTAATGTGTGCTTTATGCAGTCTTTTTGGTCAATTTGGAGACAAAATCAAAGGTTTAAACGAGCACTTGGTAGCCAAATTCGTGGAGAGGATTTGTAAGAAGGTGTCCCCTTCATTTATGGGCCCTTACCTCGAATTCTCCACCAGCAGCTCGGAGTTCAAAGGCCACCACATCGATTATCACAAGGGCAACCGAGCAAGGACTAATAAAGTTGTTGTTAACTGTAATTTGTGACAGTCGAGTCCCTAAAGTTTAGGAGGACTGTTGGGGTCCTCAATTTGTATAAATAAGAGGGCTTAGGGCCTCCGTTGGGTTGGTAGAGTTAGCTAGTTGGTAGTTCGATTTTAGTCATTTTTTAGTCAGTTTGTAGGTAGTAGTTTAGCTCTGCATTTTAGCATATTTTCAAGCTTTTTCTTGTAGACAGTTTTTGGGAAGTAACTATTCTTTTGATCAATAAAGATGAATCCAGCTTTGCACCAGCTCTAATCCTTCTTAGGAGGTTGTAGCTCTTGGGGTTGGGCCCAACCCAAGTGCCCAGTACCTCCTTTGTTTACCTTTATGAGTTTTGTTGCATTCTTAGAATAAAATTTGCTATTTAGAGTTAAATCTTGTTTTGTTATTTAGGTTGCTTTGGATGATTAAAAAGGATTTTCATGTTCAAATAGATTTGATAGGTTAATAACAGAGAAGATATTCATAAAAGGCTATCAAGCACCTCTAATCTCACCTCTCCCTTAGTGGGACCATGAGCTGGGACCAAGGTGTCCTTGCTGCCACCAAAAACACTGTCTTTACTTCATCACGCAATTATTAGTGTTAGATTCTCATTTGCAAAAGTTGATACCAGTTGTGAATACATGCTCAGATCCACTATTGTTTGGTTTCCATAGTTGATTTACGTGATTTGCTGCCAATAAACTGTTGTGCATCATGCTTATGGTTTCTAGGTCAAATTAGGTTAAAGCAGATAGATCTTTGGTTTGCATAGCCTTTGTTGATCAGTTTTGGGAAATAATGTGCAGAGTACCTGTGATACCTCCTCATCTATCCTTACCCCATCCATGCAACCTGCTTCATCCTCTAACTCAGATACTTGCCTCTCATTTGCCATGTTTTCTCACTTTTCCCTAGTTTCTACATTCGTGTGCATCATTTCTCCCTCCATCCTTGAACAAATCCAATCGCTCCTAAGCCTCATTCACCAGGTCCTATATCCCTTAACATCGTTATCCAACCTCCATTTCCACTTTCACACCATTTTTCCTCCATCAACCCTCCAAATTCCTCTTTTCAGAACATCCTATAGAAATTTTAGAACATCCTGTAAAACCCATGCAGACTTCCTGTAGAAGCTCACGAAAGCGGTTTTTTGATAGCCAAACTCTGTGAAACTCTCTGTAAGGGTGTTAGGGACCCCTTAGGCCCTCTTAGAACCTTCCCAACTTCTTGCAAGCATTTCCTCTTGCCAATCCACCTCTGCACAGTCAAAGCCAGTGAAAGCACATGCATGATAATTCTGACAGCTTATTCAAAAATACAAAAAGATGCTTTCTTCAAATTTTACTACAGAAGTAGATTAGATACATGCATTTTACCTTCCTAGATTTCAATGGCATCTCTTTCAGTAGCTTTCATCCTCTTCCTTACATCAGTAGTGCTAGCTGGTAAAATTAGGGTTTGCTAGGGTTTGCATTTCCTTTCAGCTTTTCAGTTTCTTTCTGCAAGTAGATTAGCCTCCTTTGAGTTAGCTTCCATCCATCAGTTAAAAAGCTTCTTCTTAGAGCTCATAGAAGTTGGCTTAAGCTCCTAGCGGACTTGTGCCAGCTGACCAAGTGACAACCGCGACAAGAGCTATTACTTGTGCATACAGCACCGTCGCTTGCAAGTGTGTTACAAACTACCGGGTTGATGAAAGTAAAGAAGGGAGTCCTAGGAGTTGCAGCATTATTACTGCAATATTGGAGCCCACCAGTAAGGCTTTTCCATTTGAAATGAAGTCAATGAACTCTCCTCTGATCCTCGCTTTCCATTTGAAATGAACTTAATGAACTCTCCTCTAATCCTCTCTGTCATTGTTAGATCATTAAAATGTTGCCATCCATTGATCTCATAACTGACTCCTTACCCGATTCCATAACCTTCGTTGATCTCATAACCAACTCCATACCCTTCATTGATCTCATAACCGTCTCCTTACCCTTCGTTGATCTCATAACCGACTCCTTTTCAGTTGCATCCTAACTACCCTCACTTCATTATTATTGCTCATTCACCCTTCATTTTATGTGTTTGAATCGAATCTGAATTGGTTGCAGCTTATGCATAATTGCCTTGCACACGCCAATCACCTACTCCATTGCTATAGCGCATCACAACGACAACAATGTCTCGACTGTGTCAATTTCCGACCAGGGAGACTCTTGAAGCAAGTCAAAGAATGGAAGGTAGGATTTGATTACATCTTTCAAGGCCTTGAAAATCAATTTTCAATGTTTGTTACTGCTCACCAAATTATCAATAGAGATCCAACTCCGGCTCAGTGCAGAACCGCTCTTTGAAGATGAGGAGTGGATGGTGTTCGAAAGAAGACAAGGGGGCTCCTGTGGATATAGAGGGGTGTGCTAGGAATATTTCAAAGGAGTGTAAGGGTTTCCCTTTGGCAATAAGGTTAGACCACAACAATGAGGGGCAAAAGCACAGTAGACGAATGGAACATTTCTTTCTCTTCCATCAAAAATGAAAGGCAACTTTCTTTATCTTATCCACATCCTATTGAGATGGTGTTATGATGTAAATAATTTAGCTTTATCTTCCACCTTTGCATGCAATTTTCTTTATTAATTCTTATTTTAAATTATCATTTACATGTCAAGATTGTTCCTCAGTTTATGCCTTACGGTGTTTCCTTTGCAACATTTGGTGCAAATTCTATTTAAGATACTCATATAAGTATATTTACTTGCTCATATGTGGCACTGTATTAAATGATATTTTCTCTCATGAAAGTTATGAATGTATCAACATGGTTAATAAAATAATGTGTTATTCTTGGCTAACTTTATTTGAGATGGCTGTGTAAGTATTCCCATGGTTGGAGGGATTTGCATATTCTTAGGTTGATAATACTTCATTAAATTTAAGTCTATGTTACATAATAAAGAATGTATGTTAATGTGTTCAATTAATTAGAATGGAATGTGGATTCCCTTTGCTTGGTTTCGCCATGATTGTTATTACTTGATGCTATTAAATGTCCCATATTGTGATGCATGTTACTAGTGGAGCCATTAGTCATGTGTGCGAGTATATATATATATATATATATATATATATATATGGAGTGGAGTGAAATTGTTGAGCAATGTGGGTATGAAACCTAGGCCTATGAGTTGGCATGCTTATAAGTTGAAGACTCCCTATCTTGTTTGATTATAGCAAATACCAAAATGTAAATGAAAAAAAGCATAATTCATTAAACTCAACCATCAACACAAATTCTCAACAAGGGAATTGCCATTACAATGACACTTGTTTACTCTTATATTACCATATTATCCCCATAATAAATGAAAATTTAAAACAAAAATATGATTATTTCTTTATTGTTTTGAGAACTATATTTCTTTTTTAATTACCATGGTATTTGGGTCAAGTAAATCTTTTCAAAAGATCTTGGTTTCATTAGTTTAATCTAAACTTTCTTTTCTATCACAATAATTCCAATGTGATTTATTAGATTCACCTTACATCAAGTCGCTTTTGCACATTAAAGGGAAAAAAATAAACTAGCCTAGATCCATCTTAACTATGCATCTACCAAACGCCGAGAGGGATCAAATCTCTTTTCATTCGATCTCTCTCGGCGCTTGGTAAATCCAGAGTTGATCAATCTCCATACAATTGTGACACTGAAGTAGGCATTAAAAGAGAAGAAAAAATATTGTTTGTAAGATTTTTTAAAATGTAACGTAAACCCTGTCTCAAATTTAGTATAACTTTAATAAATCCAATTTCAGTGTAGAAGAAAACAAAATATTAAATTAATTTTTTAAATGTGACATAACCAAGTTTAATTTTTTTTTATCTTAAATCTTAGTAAAAATTTGGCTTTTAAGATTTTTACTTTAGAATAAAATATAAAATAAACATATTATGGGTGTAATGTCTTTTTTCGGTGAGATAGTTTTAATGACACTTAGAGAGGGTGATTTTGATATAATGATATAATATTATGCATGACAAAATTATATACACGTTTATATGTTATGGACTTGGTTTGAGCATTTAGTTATTGTGTGCTTAGGATAATATATATGGTTGTGCGTGTAAGAATTGATTTTGGTTAAGAGCATATTATTGATGTTTTCTCTTTTCGTATCCTAGCTTGGGCATGGTTGTATGACATGGATGGTTATTCAAGATTGAGACACATAGATCCATGGATGATCATGGTTATGTAGAACATATGGTTAATTATGATTTATGGATGATACAATATTTTTATGATTATATATGCTTAATCTTGTATTGAGCAGGATCTGACAAGGGACCTAGCTATTTGCAAACAAGGATGCTCAAATTATGATTGTGGAAGTGATGATACATGACTTTTATGATTATATATGCTTAATCTTGCATTGAGTAGGATGTGACAGGGGACCTAGTTATTTGCAAACCATGATGCTCAAATTATAAATGATTGTGGAAGTCATGATACATGATTTTTATGATTTTATATGCTTAATTTTGTATTGAGAAAGATGTGATATGGAACATGGTTATTTTCAAACAAGGATGTTCAAATTTTAAATGGTTGCGAAAGTCATTTCTTTAGAACCAAAATAGTTGTGGAAGTCATGCACAATATTTGGTAAAATGTGAATAAGTTAATTATGAAATCCATTGATTCCTTTGATCTATGATATTTTGATGTGTGTAGGTCTTGGAACAATACCTTACCAACAAACCATCAGATGGGTATGAGCTCACAATCAGTACTTTAAGGTGAAATGTGGAATTTCAAAGAAGAGTATATGAGAAGCCATGGAAATTAAGGCACAGAGTCCTAAATCCATGAAAGATAAAGACGTGAAGTCTTGTATCTATAATAAAATGTTTAAGGTGCAAAGTCCTGAATATTTAAAAATATCAAGGTGTTGAATCTTGGATCTTTAGAGTAGATCAGGGTGTGGAGTCCTCAATTTACTAAGGCACGAAGATGCATGCAATAGGGATGCATAATCCCTATTCTTCTGAAGAAAAATACCACTCATGGGCAACTCAGGGATGAATTTCCTTAATAAAACCTCTTTTCTAACAATCCTAGAGTGAATTTCTAAAGATAGAAAGTCATGTCTAACATCTCAAGCATGACTTTCCAAAAATAGTAAATCACCTTACATAAATTGGAAATCAAGTATAGTTGAAGGAAAATCACTTAACTTATCATTAATCAATCCTAATAGTTTAATCTCGACTTAAGCCTCAATATTATTAATATTATTATTATCTTTTATGAGACTATGATATTATTATTAAAAGGGAATTGCAAGTCACCTTCATCTCCTCAATCACTTCACACCTCTCTCCTTGATGACTCTCATGGCTCTATGTAAATATCTCTCTTTTAATAATACATTACACTTTATTTTATGCGCTCATCAAAGAATGGCATATTCCTCTTACACTCATTAAAGACATGTCATAAAATATTTCTCTTACACTCTCTTTAATGCATAAGTTACACTGTCTTTAACTATGGCATGCACACCTCTCCTTAATGGCATGAGTTACACTCCTCTAAATGGAATACAACGCATGCATATTACTCCTCCTTTATGACAAGAATTTGTTGCTCCTCTTGTATATGTGTCTCATGTATTCTCACTTTAGGGGGAGAGAGAGGTGCATTGTGATACCAAGAGTTGAAGAAATTTGAAAAATATTATGAGAGTGAAGGACTTGGAGAGTAGCCAATTGATTTTGAAATGATTTTGAAATTCCTAAAACAAATTACTAAGTAGCTCTACGTGGTGGAGCTGACCATGAGTGGTGTTGGGAGGAAGTGAAACTTATCTTCCTCAACTTGCCTTGGATATCTCTCTACTACTATATTTTGGTACTATTTGTGAGCTCTTATAGCTCAGGGGTTCCAGGGGGAAAGTTCTCCCTAGGTATGGTTGGGTGGAAAACTAGATGGTTCAAATGAGTTGGTTAAGGGATCAAAGATGGATCATATTCTCAGTTATTGGAGTTGAATATCTCTTCACTGTTTAGGTATAATTTTTATTGTCCTAAAATTATGGTATATCTTTAGCATAAAAAAATGTAGAAATTTAAATTGTTGTAAGAATCTAATTTTGGTTTAAGCTTATGTTATTTGGAATCTTATTGTATACTCGAAAATGAAGACTAAGAGTGGTCTATATGAATGGATGTTTAGATCTCAAGATGTTATGGAATTATTATTGGTGTATTTTATTGTGCTAACATTGGTATTGTAGCATTTGAGAAAGGAAAGACAAATATCGCTAAAGGTAATGGCAATAAAGAAATTCCAAAGGACGTGGGTAAGAGTTCATGAGTTATGGTTCTATTTCATGTAATTAGAGACATGTTTTAGAAAGGGTTTCAGGATATTTTGCAAAGTGTTTGTCAAAATCTGTGAATGAGAAATGCTATTGTTATTTTTATCATTATGCATGAATATGTGTTAACTTGTAGCCTACTAGAGCAGCAAATGGATGCATATCTAAAATATACCAGAAGGATTCACTAGATTAGTCGTTGAAATAAAAATGTAAAAAAAAAACAAGATGGAAGACAAGAGTTTTAAAGAGAATCATTGAGGTAAGTTTCAATCATTATGTATTGCAATAGTTCAAGATGCTTGCCATGGGTTTGTAGGCATGATTGAATGAAAATAATGTTTGATGAATCTCAAAGCCCTTCAATTCACTTATAGTGGACAAAATGATTTTGAAAGGAATTTAGACAATATATAAGTAATTATAATTTAATTATAGGTTGTTATTTGCTTTGCATTGTTGTATATTCAATCTTGCATGCCCTTTGTTTGACAAAAATTGTAAATGAAATTTCGAGAGTCAACATATTTTCTAGTTTTTAAAGATCAATCTATGCATGGTTTCGTATCAATTCAAGAGAACATCCAGGGGTATTCGTGCCATATGGACCTGTAACCCCCATGTTGATTCCAAAAAAATAATTTTCAAACCCCATATCATAAAATTGGACGATTTTGCGGATTGTTGCCGCTAATTGTTTGCATCTGTTGTAATATTCCTAATTAGCCATGGCTAATTGGAATATTCGATTTTGTTCAATTTTTGCCTTCTATAATTATTTGTAAATAAAAAATGAGGAAGGGGGACATAACTCAATTTTAGAATAAAAAGTAACTTCCTAGTAGCACAATGTTGTGACTTAAAGGGGAGCCAAGGGGGCCAAAAGGGGACGCAGAAATGGAGCCCACGTAGGCGCATGGAGGAACTACACAGGAGAAAAGGAACATGTGGCAAGAGGGGAATCACATAGGAGGAGGTGAGCCTTGGGATTAAGAGAGGCAAAGGCTATAAAAGAGAAAGGAGCCCCCTCATTTTGATCATTCTAGTTATAAGCATTTGTGATAGTCATTTCGAATTAGAGCACGTTGGCTATTTAGCTAGTCTACAACACTATTTAGCGCATTGAGTGTCTCTATTCAGAGATCTCACCCTTAGCCCCGGGGGACCTCGAGTGCCAACTTAGGCAAGGTATTTCCATTGGCATTCTAGTAGTAGATTCATCAGCATTTTAGTAGCAGTTTCATCAGCATTTTAGCAGTAGTTTCATCAGCGTCTTTGAGAAACTGCGCAGAACCCCAAGGGGGTGATTTTCAAGGTTCGGCCATTTCCAAAAAGCTTTCTGGGTTTTTTTGGGTTTTTTGAGTAGAGCCCAATTCTAGAGTTTCAACCTTTTCTGAGGAGGGGAGCAGCCCCAAATCCTCATTCGATTTCCAACAGCATCAATAGCATGGCATTTTCTCAACAACTGGGACACAGATCAGTGTGAGGCCATTCCAGGAAAGATTTCTGGGTTTTTTGGGTTTCTTGATTAAAGCCCAAAATCTAGAGTTTCAGTTTCTTCCGAGGAGGGGAGTAGCCCCAAATCATCATTTGCTTTCAGGTAGTAGCAGCAGCACAATAGCAGCATCCACGCAGAAAGGCCATTTTTGTCATTCTGAGAGTATTTCTTCACTTGCCTTATGCAAGTTGAGGTGTGATCTGTCTAATCACCTCTTGTACTCATTTATTTCCCAGTATAATAAAATGGCTTAGCATTTCTCGCTGCATTTCTTCTGTATCTGCTTGTATTCCAGGTTTACATTACTATATGTTGTTCCACTATTATTTTATCACTTCTGGGTTATTATATCATTTCCACATATTTGGTTGGATTTTTTGTTGGGGTTTGAGGAATATTCTGAGTTAGGAATATTACAATGGTATTAGAGCATAGATCTGTCTCAGCCTGTGGAGCTAGCAATCTATGACACCAGGGGAAAAACCTTATATATTATACAAAAGTCAGTGGTACAGAGACACTGAGCGTAGGTTGGAGAATACCTACGGAGAGGAAGACTGTGTTCCAGTGGTGAACGTAGAACAGGAGGAGCCTGTGGTGGACGCAGGATAGAGGGAGCCTGTGGTGGACATAGAGCAAGAGGATCGGATGGCAGATGATGACAGGAAGAGATTTGCGGATATGCTCCTCAAATCAGTGCAGGATTTGTCAAGGCAGACTGGGGTGATGGGGCAGAGATTCATGGTAGTAGAGGCCAGACAAAGAGAGAACCCATGAGTTTTTCAGATCTGTGAGGGATCAGGTGCATCCCATCAATTGCCAGAGCAACGTGATATTGCGCAGCAGGGGACCTCACATGCCCCTACATGCTCTACCATGCCCACCTTCTTAGGAGAAGACACGAGGGTCGTAGCCCAGTAGGAGGCAAAGCCCGAAAATATGGGCGATTATTTTGCAGAGTACCAGGCCTATGGGCAGGAGTTCAGGGAAGCCCTCTCATTCAGATATTTTGTTCAGCTCCAGCGGGATAGTAGACCCTGCAACCATCACAGAGGGTACCGGCATTACCATGATGGTGACACCCACCATGCAGTGAGTAGATTCCACTTGCCTACATTTGATGGTGCATCAAACAGTTCGACAAAGTCTTTGGTGGAGAAGCTGGACATTTATTTCCAGCTTAACCAGATGTCAGAGACAGAGGCCATCAAGGTGGCAACATTGCATTTGGATGGTGAGGCCCAGAATTGGTGGTTTCATGGGATGGTTACACTAGGGCACCCCACAGTGATGACATATGTCGAGTTTACCAAGAGACTAATGAAGCAATTCGATCGGAGGGATCCAGAGCAGCATTTTGTTGAGCTGACAAGGCTCAAACAAATAGGGAGCCTAGAGACCTACATTGCAGATTTCTTGAGGGTCTTTGTGATGGTACCAGACCTATCCATGGCACGAAGGGGCTATATGTATGTTGAGGGGTTAGCAGAGCCACTTTGGGGTTTAGTCTGATCCACTAGACCAACCACACTCTAGGACGCTATCAGCAGGACCCAGGACTTACATGATGTCTTACCAAAGACCCAGACACCTTACCCCTAGAGACAGACTTTTCAGTCTAAGGGGAAGGATGTGAGGATTCCTCCTCCAAAGGGGAATCCAGGACAAGTATAGCTTTACAACAATGCCAGGAGGGAGCTGAAGAAAAAGCAGTTGTGCTTCACCTATCAGAAGCCATGGGCACCAGGACATAGATATGCTGCTAGCAGAGCACATTTTATTGAGGTCTTCTCCGAGAGCAGTGGAGAAGAGGATGACAAGGAGGATGTGGAGGTAGGAGATAGCCATGCCATACAGGGACCTATGCCACCTCCACCACCAGTAGCAGGTGATGCATCTTTTGCACCCACCGAAGGGGCCCTTGTAGCATTGCAAGGAGTTCCCAAGTATCTGACGCTACGCGTACGAGGGACAGTACGTGGCCAGTGCATATCAGTTTTGGTTGACAGTGGGGCCACCCACAACTTCATCAATGCACAGATGGTTGAGCGGAGAGGTATACAGACAGAGAGCTTCGATGGGTTTTCAGTTTTGGTCCCAGGAGATCAGACTATGATGTGTGCTCATTATGTTCCAGAGCTATTAGTGACAATGGGCACCTACACATTGACTGACCACTTTTTCGTGGTCGATATTCCGAACACCAACATGATACTGGGTGTTCAGTGGCTCATCACTCTAGGGAAGGTCATGACAGATTGGAAGACCCTGGAGATGGAGTGGGATGATGAGAAAATAGGGAGGCATGAGAAGATACGGGGACAACACACATATCTGCCTCAGAATGTTTCGGCTCATTGGATGGAGGTAGTCTTCCATAAGGGAGACATAGAGTGAGCAGTAGAGCTGCGTGCATCAGAGGCAGGGACTATAGGGCGGACGGTACATCCAAAGGTTTAATCCATCCTTGACCGGTATGCCATAGTGTTTGGGGAGATTCTACCAAGAAAGCCACCGGACCAGGGGTTTGAGCACACTATTGAGCTTGAGCAGGGCATCCAGGCAGCAATCACCACCCCCTATAGGCACCCCAAGGCCTATCGAGATGAGATTGAGTGGGCTATCCAGGAGTTGCTGGCTCTTGGGCACATTCGACCGAGCAAAAGTCCTTTTGCTTCTTCTATGGTGTTGGTGAAGAAGAAGGATGGTACATTGAGGATGTGCATCGACTACAGGGTGAGGACTGATCACAACAGCCTCAAGTTCTTTTTGGAGCAGAAGCAGCTACAGGAGAGGCAGTAGGAGTGGATCACTAAGATCCAAGCATATTACTTTGACATTGAGTATGTCAAGAGTAAGAACAACGTGGTAGCAGATGCCCTTTCACGTAGACCAGCCGCATTGACTCTTATGATCTTGGATACAGATTGGAGGGCTCGACTCTTAGTACTGTACTCCAAGGACAAGTTTGCATGTGAGGTTCTAGATGGGCAGGTGGCAGATGACAGGTACACGGTGGTCGATGAGATCATCTATTATAGGGATCAGATCTTCTTGACTGAGGGGTCTTAGCTCAAGAAGAAGATACTCCAGGCATCACATGATTCACCTTTAGCAGGACATCAGGGGTTTACCAAAACCTACAGGGACATTAGAGAGAGGTTCTCATGGAAGGGCCTCAAGGAGGATGTACTCGAGCACATTCAGGAGTGTGATGTTTGCTAGAGGAACGAGGGAGAGATGAGCCATCCCGCGGGTTAATTGCAGCCTCTTCCCATTCCAAAGGGGACATGGAAGAGTATTTCGATGGACTTCATCACAGGGTTGCCCATGATACAGGGAAAGGATTGTATCTTTGTTGCCGTTGATCGACTGACAAAGTACGCACATTTTTTTCCATATCCGCACACTATACAGCGGCACAAGTGGCCGAGCTGTTCTTCAGAGAGATCTTCAAGCTACACGGTCTTCCTAAGACCATCGTCAGTGACAGGGACAACCGTTTCATGGGTAGGTTTTGGCAAGAGCTTTTCCGATTGGTGGAGATGAAATTGACATTGAGTACCAGTTATCACCCACAAACAAATGGGCAAATAGAAATAATTAACAAGTGGCTGGAGGGCTACTTGCGTAACTATGTCAGTGGGCAGCAGTGAGCATGGTTGAAGTGGCTACATCTGGGGGAGTATTGCTACAATACTTCACATCACATGTTCGTTGCTATGTCACCATTCTATGCCTTATATGGGTATCATCCTTTATCTTTTTCTGACATGATGTTTGGTGATAGCCAGGCTCCTAGAGCCAAGATTTGGATCCAAGAGAGTCAGGATATCCTCCAAGCTCTCAAGGATAACATGGCTACAGCGCAGAACTAGCAGAAGCTATATGTTGACAGGGTTCAGGTGGAGAGACAGTTCGAGGTAGGGGACATGGTCCACCTATGATTACAGCCATACTGAAAGTCGTCACTGAAGGAGAAGGGGACTGAGAAGCTCAAGCCCCACTTTTATGGGCCATATAGGGTGATACGCAAGATTGGACATGTTGCATATGAGTTGGAGCTGCCCCAAGGCAGCAAGATTCATAACATTTTTCATGTATCATGCCTGAAGAAGGCATTCGGGTAGCAGGTGACAGTGACAGATGAGCTACCACCCATGGATGATGAGGGGCATTTGGTATTGTAGCCGGAGGCTATCATTGATACCAGGGAGATGTAGCTGTAGAGAAGGATGGTCCGAGAATTCTTGGTGAGGTGGAAAAAATTTTCGGATGAGGATGCCACTTGGGAGAGTGAGCAAGGGGGACATAACTCAATTTTAGAATAAAAAGTAACTTCCTAGTAGCACAACGTTGTGACTTAAAGGGGAGCCAAGGGGGCCAAAAGGGGACGCAGAAATGGAGCCCACCCAGACACATGGAGGAACTACACATGAGGAAAGGAACATGTGGCAAGAGAGGAATCACATAGGAGGAGGTGAGCCTTGGGATTAAGAGAGGCAAAGGCTATAAAAGAGAAAGGATCCCCCTCATTCTGATCATTCTGGTTATAAGCATTTGTGATAGTCATTTTGACTTAGAGCACGCTGGCTGTTTAGCTAGTCTACAACACTATTTAGTGCATTGAGTGTCTCTGTTCAGAGATCTCACCCTTAGCCCCGGGGGACTTCGAGTACCTACTTAGGCAAGGTATTTCCATTGGCATTCTAGCAGTAGATTCATCAGCATTTTAGCAACAGTTTCATCAACATTTTAGCAATAGTTTCATCAGTGTCTTTGAGAAACTGCGCAGAACCCCAAGGGGGTGATTTTCAAGGGTCGGCCATTTCCAAAAAGATTTCTGGGTTTTTTTGGGTTTTTTGAGTAGAGTCCGATTCTAGAGTTTCAACCTTTTCTGAGGAGGGGAGCAGCCCCAAATCCTCATTCGATTTCTAGCAGCATCAATAGCATGACATTTTCCCAGCAACTGGGACACAGATCAGTGTGAGGCCATTCCAGGAAAGCCTTCTAGGTTTTTTGGGTTTCTTGAGTAAAGCCCAAATCCAGAGTTTCAGCTTTTTCCGAGGAGGGGAGCAGCCCCAAACCATCATTTGTTTTCTAGTAGTAGCAGCAGCACAATAACAGCATCCACGCAGAGAGGCCATTCTTGTCATTCTGAGAGTATTTCTTCACTTGCCTTATGCAAGTTGAGGTGCCATCTGTCTAATCACCTCTTGTACTCATTTATTGCCCAGTATAATAAAATGGCTTAGCATTTCTCGTTGCATTTCTTCTGTATCTGCTTATATTCCAGGTTTACATTACTATATGTTGTTCCACTGTTATTTTATCACTTCTGGGTTATTATATCATTTCCACATATTTGGTTGGATTTTTTGCTGGGGTTTGAGGAATATTTTGAGTTAGGAATATTACAATGGTATTAGAGCATAGATCTGGCTCAGACTGTGGAGCTAGCAATCTATGACACCGGGGGAAAAACCTTATATCTGTTACAGAAGTCAAAGGTACAGAGACACTGAGCGTAGGTTGGAGAATACCTACGGAGAGGAAGACTGTGTTCCGGTGGTGAACGTAGAGCAGGAGGAGCCTGTGGTGGACGCAAGACAGAGGGAGCCTGTGGTGGACACAGAGCAAGAGGATCGGATGGCAGATGATGACAGGAAGAGATTTGCATATATGCTCCTCAAATCAGTGCAGGATTTGTCAAGGTACACTGGGGTGATGGGCAGAGATTCACAGCAGTAGAGGCTAGACAAAGAGAGAACCCATGAGTTTTTCAGATCTATGAGGGATCAGGTGCATCCCATCACTTGCTAGAGTAGTGTGATACTACGCAGCAGGGGACCTCACATGCCCCTACATGCTCTACCATGCCCACCTTCTTAGGAGCAGACACGGGGGCCATAGCCCAGTAGGAGGCAAAGCCCAGACATATGGGCGATTATTTTGCAGAGTACCAAGCTATGGGCAGGAGTTTAGGGAAGCCCTCTCATTCAGATATTTTGTTCAGCTCCAGCGGGATAGTAGACCCTGCAACCATCACAGAGGGTACCAGCATTACCATGATGGTGACACCCATCATGCAGTGAGTAGATTCCACTTGCCTACACTCGATGGTTCATCAAACAATTCGATAAAGTCTTGGGTGGAGAAGCTGGACATTTATTTCCAGCTTAACCAGATGTCAGAGACAGAGGCCATCAAGGTGGAAACATTGCATTTGGATGGTGAGGCCCAGAATTGGTGGTTTCATGGGATGGTTACACTAGGGCAACCCACAGTGACGACATATGCCGATTTTACCAGGACACTGATGAAGCAATTTGATCGGAGGGATCCAGAGCAGCATTTTGTTGAGTTGACAAGGCTCAAACAAATAGGGAGCCCAGAGACCTACATTGCAGATTTCTTGAGGGTCTCTGTGATGGTACCAGACCTATCCACGGCACGGAGGGTCTATATGTATGTTGAGGGGTTAGTAGAGCCACTTCGGGGTTTAGTCTGATCCACTAGACCAGCCACACTCTAGGATACTATCAGCAGGACCCGGGACTTACAAGATGTCTTACCAAGGACCCAAACACCTTACCCCTAGAGACAAAATTTTCAGTCTAAGGGGAAGGATATGATGATTCCTCCTCCAAAGGGGAATCCAGGACGAGTACAACTTTATGACAATCCCAGGAGGGAGCTGAAGAAAAAGCGGTTGTGCTTCACCTATCAGAAGCCATGGGCACCAGGACATAGATATGCTGCTAGCAAAGCACATTTTATGGAGGTCTTCTTCGAGAGTAGTGGAGAAGAGGATGACAAGGAGGATGTGGAGGTAGGAGATAGCCATGCCATACAGGGACCTATGCCACCTCCACCACCACCAGTAGGTGGTGCATCTTTTGCACCCACCAGAGGGGCCCTTACAGCATTGCAAGGAGTTCCCAAGTATCTGACGCTACACGTACAAGGGACATTACGTGGCCAGTGCATATCAGTTTTGGTTGATAGTGGGGCCACCCACAACTTCATCAATGCACATATGGTTGAGCGGAGAGGTATACAGACAGAAAGCTTCGATGGGTTTTCAGTTTTGGTCCCAGGAGATCACACTATGATGTGTGCTCGTTATGTTCCAGAACTATCAGCGACAATGGGCACCTACACATTGACTGACCACTTTTTCGTGGTCGATATTCCGGACACCAACATGATACTGGGTGTTCAGTGGCTCATCACTCTAGGGAAGGTCACGACAGATTGGAAGACCTTGGAGATGGAGTGGGATGATGAGAAGATAGGGAGGCGTGAGAAGATATGGGGACAACACACATATTCACCTCAGAATGTTTCGACTCATTGGATGGAGGCAGTCTTCCATAAGGGAGACATAGAGTGGGCAATAGAGCTGCGTGCATCAGAGGCAGGGACTATAGGGCAGACGGTACATCCAGAGGTACAATCCATCCTTGACTAGTTTGAGCACACTATTGAGGCCCAAGAAAGCCACCAGACCAGGGGTTTGAGCACACTATTGAGCTTGAGCAGGGCATCCAGGCAGCAATCAACACCACTATAGGCACCCCAAGAACTATAAAGATAAGATTGAGTGGGCTATCGAGGAGTTGCTGGCTCTTGAGCACATTCGACTGAGCACGAGTCCTTTTGCTTCTTCTATGGTGTTGGTTAAAAAGAAGGACGGTACATTGAGGATGTGCATCGACTACAGGGTGAGGACTGATCACAACAGCCTCAAGTTCTTTTTGGAGCAGAAGTAGCTACAGGAGAGGCAGCAGAAGTGGATCAGTAAGATCCAAGCATATGACTTTGACATTGAGTAAGTCAAGGGTAAGAACAACGTGGTAGCAGATGCCCTTTCACGTAGACCAGCCGCATTGTCTCTTATGAGCTTGGATACAGATTGGAGGGCTTGACTCTTAGTAGTGTACTCTAAGGACAGGTTTGCATGTGAGGTTCTGGATGGGCAGGTGGCAGATGACAAGTACAAGGTGGTCGATGAGATCATCTATTATAGGGATCAGATCTTCTTGACTGAGGGGTCTTAGCTCAAGAAGAAGATACTCCAGGCATCACATGATTCACCTTTGGTAGGACATCAGGATTTTACCAAAACCTACAGGGCCATTAGAGAGAGGTTCTCATGGAAGGGCCTCAAGGAGGATGTACTCCAGCACATTCGGGAGTGTGATGTTTTCTAGTGGAACGAGGGAGAGATGAGCCATCTCGCGGGTTAATTGTAGACTCTTCCCATTCCAGAGGGGACATGGAAGAGTATTTCGATGGACTTCATCATAGAGTTGCCCATGATACAGGGCAAGGATTGTATCTTTGTTGTCGTTGATCGACTGACAAAGTACGCACAATTTTTTTCCATATCCGCACACTATACAGCGGCACAAGTGGCCGAGTTGTTCTTCAGAGAGATCTTCAGGCTACACGGTCTTCCTAAGACCATCATCAGTGACAGGGACAACCATTTCATGGCGGGTTTTGGCAGGAGCTTTTCCGATTGGTGGAGACGAAATTGACACCGAGTACCATTTATCACCCACAAATGAATGGGCAAACAGAAATAGTTAACAAGTGGCTGGAGGGCTACTTGCGTAACTATGTCAGTGGGCAGCAGCAAGCATGGCTGAAGTGGCTGCATCTGGGGGAGTATTGCTACAATACTTCACATCACATGTCCGTTGGTATGTCACCATTCTATGCCTTATATGGGTATCATCCTTTATCTTTTTCTGACATGATGTTTGGTGATAGCCAGGCTCCTAGAGCCAAGATTTGGATCCAAGAGAGTCAGGATATCCTCCAAGCTCCTCAAGGATAACATGGCTACAATGGAGAACCAGCAGAAGTTGTATGTTGACAGGGTTTGGGTGGAGAGGCAGTTCAAGGTAGGGGACATGGTCTACCTACGATTACAGCCATACTGACAGTCGTCACTGAAGCAGAAGGTGGAAAAGAAGTGAGACCCGCCAAGGAGGTTCTGTAGCTAGGTTCCAGGGTTTGGTCCACAAAATTTAGGGTGGAAGGCGACAGTGGCTGAGTAATGAGGTCCGGCAAGGAAGAGGAGACCCCCGAGAGGGTAGCCATCGAACATGAAGGCCCTGAGATCGAGGGTATTGAAGAAATGGAGTCAGAGAACTCGCAGTCATAGGTGAAGATGCTTGTTGAATTTACCTGGGGAAAAGTCCAAATGGAGGTACCTGCTAATGGGTAAGCTGGATAGTCAGCAAGCTCCTCCATAACTGTTGTGAGTTTCTTGTGCCAGCTGCCTCCAAGACCTAGGGATGCCTATTGCTGTTGTGACTGGGAGAAGGTGGGGTAGAGTCGAGGGGGAAGAGGGTAAAAACCTAGGCAATAAAAGTGAAAGGTAACAGTGACGGCTCAACACTAATGTGAAGTGAGAAACGGGGCTATTGTACGGGTGAGTTGGGAGGTGCAGGCGTAAAAGTTTGGTGATGCTGTAGGCTTCAGTGTCCAGTCAAAACCCTAACCCAAGCCTAGCCTTCGTTCCATCTCCTCCAACTCCATTCTCAGTTCGAGATCAATATATATATATTTTTAAATTAAAAAAAAAAAAAAAAAAAAAAAAAAAAAAAAAAAAAAAAAAACCACTTAATCAATATATATATATATATATATATATGTCATCAAAGAAAGTCTTTATGAATGTTTCTAGACTAAGGGCAGCAATTACATCATCTAAAGTTCTAGCTAGACACTCTATGAATACTGTTGAACATACTCGAACTCAGAAACATCATAAAAGTCAAGCAACTAGCTCATAAAGTAGATTCAATATTATTTCAAAAATGGAGGAATGCATGAGAAATAAATAAAACAAATTTTATATGACATGTTAAAAATAGTGAAAATGATGAATGTGTTCATACCTATCTATATTGTGGGATGCTTAACATTGGTGAACCATATGACGTGATGGGAAGAGTACGAGACATATGTTTGGTACCGAATGCAGATACTATTTATGTTCCTACAAAATTGATCAAGGCACATGAAAATGTTATATAGCGTCTCTCAAAGATCAAGTATGACACATATGAAGAATCTACAAAGTTGTGTGAAGAAATCGCAGCCAACATTGCAAATAACATTGTAAGAATACTTTTTTATATTTATATGTTATGCATTATTGTAAGAATCATTAAAAATTTTATAAATTATTGATCATTGACGAATTATATTTTATTTGATAGGATTTTGTTGACAGTCCTTTAATGATGTTGAAGGGTATTTATTATCTAGAGCCAAATATTATGAATGTGATTAGCAGTTTCCACATAGAGACATAAGAAGAAAGGAGAAGGAAGCAAAGAGAAATAACTCATGACACTGCAATAGTACATATGGGGGATCATCAAATAATCACTAAGGTCGGTCAATCTAGTAAAGCTAAACATTTGTTTTTGAAGACGTGGAAATTGGAGTTGAAGATGAAAAATATCTTACCATTACTAAGGAGGAGATTAGAATTGTTGTTCAAAAGGAGAAAAAAAATAAAACACCAAAAAGAAAAATAACCATAGATGTCTCTTTTCTAGTTGATGATGAGGAGGTTATCTATCTAGAAGAAAATATGTTGACTGGTAACAAGAAGAAATCAAAAGTTTGCCAATCTGTAAAAATCATGGGTAATAATGAAGATCAGAGTGAAATCTCTAAAGGTAGCAGAGAAATCATAACACCAGGTGCTGATTTAGAGGATGACATTATTAAAACAAAAAAAAATTCCATTCGAGATGTGACTTGGTGGAAAATAAATTAATTAATGGTGACAAAACATTTCAGCTTAATTTCATCCAATTCTATAGGCCAAATGAAGGGCAATCTCAATATCAAATTAGAAAGGCACATCACGAATATGTCCATAATTTGAAAACATGCTTCAAGTATAATCCATATCCACATGTGGTGGATTATATGGTTCTTGTCGTTCCAAATCAAGTTCCAAAAAAAAGGCATTTGAGAGGACACAATGTTTTGAATACAAATATTATGTAATTGGAGGGAACCATTTAGCAGAGACTAGAAGACAATTGATCGAGGAATATCCAAATAACTTTCTTTTTGAAACAATGAGCTGTGTCATTTATGCTAGTTTAACAGAAACAAAAGTAGAGTTATTGAAATAAATCATAATACATATAATGAGTATAAAATGTCTATGAATTTCATCCAAAGGGTCAAATTTATTCATAATTAATTTGAAGAAAAAAGTGGTGGGAATAAGACAAAAGTCAATATAAGCTTTCAAAAGGAATATTGTATTGAAATCGGTTATCAAATTGAGTATAAAATCAATTCAAAAGGTGGAAAAGTAAATTCACATTTATTTAGAGGCATGGATTACATTTTCCAGTTGGCATTTAAAACTTGGGAGATATGGGAATTGATTGATGAGATTTTCAACATGTGGCAGAATATTGCTATAACAAATCAGAAGGTTACAAAATCTAAACACATAATATGTAGCAGCAATAAGACGGGTCATGAAATCAAACAACTTCCAGATAATATGACTATCACACATTGGAGAACTATACAAGGAGTGAAGGATGACAAAATAGTCAAATCAATACTATGTCATGTGAAGTCAGGTGAATTATCAATGTATGAAATGTGCCCAGAATTTCAAAAGTAAGTTTGTTGAATTATTTTTAGTTTTTCTTGAATTATAATTTTATTTTAAACATAACATATTATTGTCGATATTATTTTTTAAAAATATCACTATATTAATAATTTTTACTTTATTTATTCAATCATAAGATTTATATGAAAATACAAGAACATATGGTTAAAATGTTGAATGAAGAGAGTTGGGGTGATGTTGTACGCGGCCACCTAGAATCAAATTCTACATCAGCACTTAAAGATTTGTATCTTGCATTCAAAAAGGTATGTTGATTTATACATTCATTTTATTTATATGTAAATTATTTTTATTTTATTACTTATACATATGTTTGTTTATTTCATTAAAAATGTCGAAGAATGATGTAGATGGAGTACCAAATACTTTCAAAATATTTATTAAAAAAATTAAGTTTGAAAGGCTGAGAAAGCAACATTTTATGAATGTTGAACTTGATCCTACTCTTATTCATATTATTTGGAATGTGCTCGACACTATCCCATATCAAATAATACAATGTGATTGTGAAGACATTACAAAACACAAACTTAAAAAGGAATATGCCCTAGTAATTGCATATATTCCTCATGGTTTCAATTTCACAGACAATGGATATAGTAGTTAGCCTTATACTTATCAAGCTTTTAATAAAGTGGTTATGGGATTTCAAGAAGTTATAACATCACCACTTTGGACATTTGTGACATTTCATTCAAACACACAATTTGTAATGTTAACAAGCTTCAAGGAAAAAGCAAACTCAAAGAAGGAACTTACATGGTAAGACATTGAAATTGTATGTTTGATTAATGTTAAATTTTCTTATTTATGTACGAGTTAATTGAACTTTTAATTTGTCATGTTACATGCAAAAGTCAAATATTATTTCTTCCGAATATCAGCCAATTATAAGTGATTGTGAGTTCATCCATGTTGAATGTTGGACAAAAGATTATAGTTATAAGCCTATTCTTCTTAATCAAGTAGATGGAAAGAGTCATAGCCAAGTATTGGTTCATGATGTTGTCATAAGAAAACTAACATATGAGGATAAATATGCAAAAGGAGAGATAGTTAAAATTTATAAAAAACCACAAGCATTGATTAACTATCTTATATATTTATGTTCAAATGAAGGAAATTGGGCTTTGGATTTATTCTCAGGTTCATGTAAGTTTTATTATATAAAAGTGAGTTCAATATTTTATTTTTTGTTTTTATGTTTATATTAATTTACTTAATTATTTCTTTTGTGTTTGATGATTATGTACAACACTAGCATGCTGCCTACAAAAAGGAAGAAATTGCATTGCCATTCAAAAAGACTCACTACAATGCAGTTTTATTCAAAACATAATTAATGCTCTTCAATTTCTTCCAGAGGCAATGCAAGAAGTTGGTTTGAGGAAATGGGATTCTAATGAATCACGTGTGGAAAAAAGGCGAAAGAACCTCTACCATTGTTAGATGGAATGATTGGAAAATGATACTTTGGTAGATTTGAAGATATCAAAGATCCATTAGAAGAGGAAAATGACCAAACTTAAGGAGAAAATATTGTGGAAGAAGATAATAATGAAACTCTTGAAGATGATGAACATGGATTATATGATATTATTGATTAACTTTAAGTTATGCTTGAAATCAAGCTCAATTTTGAGAGTTATTCATTAGTTTTATTTGTAATGTTTTGACTTTGAAATTTTATGAGAATAATGAGTATTGGATTATTGTTGTTATATGTTTAATATTTGTATTATCTGATTTTCACTTTAATTTTTATGTGAATCATTATTTTTTTTTTTTTTACTGTGATTACTATTAATTTTTGACATAAAATTCATAAAAATTGTTTTTTTTTTTGAGTTTTTTGTTATGGTTTTGCCACAAAAATCGTTTATTTGACATGTCATTTTTAACAAAATGTCTCAAAATGTATATATTTTTCATCATATATCTATATTAAAAATGTGTATTTTTTTGTCAAACGTTTTAAATAATTTTTTTTAGTGACAATTATTTCATGTGCGTTGAAATATTAATTAACAATACATAAACATATACAAAATCCTAACTTTAAAATATTGACCCTTTTTAAAAAAATTAACTATGCGAAAAAACAAAGATTTCACTATAAAAAAAATGAAAAGAAAAATAAAAAAAAACACAAAATCATAAATACACTTAAAAATAAATAGCTCTGGCAAGAAGAAGATGATAGAAAAAATTTGAAGTGTCAAAAATATGCCCTCTAAAAGAAAGGGGTTGATGTTGTATCAACACTTTTCAAAATCAATATGATAATCACTAAAATTTAAAAAGAGATGTTCATACTTGATACATAAGAAAATTTAAAGTGCCAAAAGCATGTTCCCAAAAAAAAGGTGTATTATGAATAACCACTTTTCAAAAACGGGTAATCAGTAAAGTTCTCATTTGATTGGTAACTATGTTCAACTTGTTTATGCAAATCTATTTGATCTAAGGATGAATTTGTTTTGTATCAAAAGAGAACAATGGAGACTTGTAATCTTCTACATAATTTGGAATTGGGACCTTTGGCGCAAGAAATTCCAATTGAAATTGTCATCTGTCAGGGTCTAGTGCAAATAATAATTTGTTCTTGGTGGTAGAAGTCTGTTTCTAGAACTAAGAATAGGTAGCAGATTTAAGTAACTCATTTTTCTTCTTCATTTCTCTGAATCTAGCAAAAATATTTTGTCCACTAGAAGTAAGGGAATTAGATACATCATAGATTGTTTCTTCAACTTGTAAAGTGAAAATAGGCTTGCTTGATACCATTAATGTAGCATACACCTTTGTTCTTGGCTTCAGATGATTCTTCCTCTGTATCCTTTGTTTTTCTCCTTTTGAAAGCTTTAAATTATGTTGATTTAGAACCTGAGCCGACAGGAGAAATGTTGTCATTGGGTCTTTTTAATTCCTTCTCTTTAAGTCTAGGAGTTTCTAAATTTATTTGATTAGAAACCTACTCTTCAACTCCTTGTAAAGTATTCTCTTTTCAAACATCCTAATTAGCATATTGTTCAATCTCTGGTTTGGAGAAATGAGTATAAGGGGTAGACTTTTGCTCAAGTCTAATTGATGAAATTGCTCCCAAAGTTTCATAAATCCAACTGAAAGTTAATTTAAACTTCATTTCACTTAGCAATATTCTACTTCTTTATTAGTTGATATGATATTTAGTATAAATAGACTAACCTGAGCTTTCAATTTAAATTGAGCTTTTTCTTTTCTTAACACAAAATGAATTTCATCCACATTCATGCTTTGTCTTATGAATTCCAAAGCAAAAATTCTTGGAGGAACAAAAAACTGGTAGCTTGTAGGGTTGCAATTCACAACCATAAACTCTAATCTATGTAAACTTCTGGTATAAGTACCAGTCTCCCACCTTTGACTGCTCACTCAGATGTAAAATTCTCTTGATCTCTGTTGATATCCTTGGAACCGCATCACTACTAAAAAGACACAATGAAAAATATAGAATTGATCTACAAAGTCACTAAAAGAATTATCTTTTGAATTCTTTCTGACTAGTGAAGTCTATGAATGATAGACTGTGACTTTCCATGTGAATTTGACTTTTGAAGTAGCACATTGAACCTTTCTATTTGATGATATATACACTAATACCAACTAACGTCTAAAAGTCCTCTCTGCATTGAACTTTAGGAATTGTTCATGAACGATATCTGAAATGAACTGGAAAAAATTGAAAAGGGTTGAGGGCTTCTTCCCAGATAAAAATATAGATAAGAACCTGAGGATGACCTCATCAACCCATTCATCACTTTGATAGCCTAGAAGACAACAAGCCATATAAATCACTTATCTAGACATTTTTGGAAATGTTGTTGAGAAATATGGTGAATTATGATGAGGCAATTCAGAACCTTCTGGCATAAATGACTCAAAAATGTTGGCTCTTTGCTGAAATGTAAGTTTTTGATAGATTTCCATTAATGAGTCAACTGAAAAATTATGAAGAGAGCATGGAATATTAATCTGCTAATCCTGGAAAATAGACTTTGAGATTATAAAGAATAGGGTTTTTCCATTTCTAGCTATTATTTTTCAATGACTAGGAAAATAATGGTTTTCACACGAGGAGACAAATTCAGAAAATGATAGGTTTGAGGGACAGTGAATAGAGGAAGCATAGATTCCAAAAAACCAAACTTGTTGCTTGCATCTTCAAATTTTTGGAAGGCCCAATTGTGCATTTCATATAGGTCAAATGTGCATATGGTCTATGCAACTTTAAAATCAACATCTACTAATGCGAATTCATCCAAATTTCGGGTTGGGCGAAGCATAATATTTTCAACTGATATCTTACTCTTTCCCTTCTGACTTCTCATTTTGAATTAAAAATGAAGTAGGAAATTATGAATACTTTGTGAGTTTTCAAATTTTTGATAGGGTCGAATGCGAAATTCTGGAGTTGTTTTTGCTATTAAGCGCTCTTGCAAATACTACTGATATGAGGAAAATGATAGGTTTAATCAAGGATAGTTTAGTTTTAGAGAATGGTTTTGAACATCTATTAGTGAATTTAAATCTTGGTGCATCCAAAATGGATATTGGGAGGTTGGCGGGAATAATGATTATATAATGAAGAATAGCGAAGGAAATACTTGTGACTATTTTGGCGGCTAATTAGCAGATAAGATAGTTGAGGGATAAATTGGCAAGAATAACGGTTAGGTGGGAGATTAGTTTGCAAGGGGGGTCAGCAATAAGAAATTTTAGGAGAGAGGGAGTGCATAATGGATGAATGCCCAACATGTAATATTTAACAGTTTTCATGAAACCAAATTGCAGACCCCCTCGCCCTTCGTTAAACGTCGGGACTATGGGGGGGTCTATCAATTGATTGTTGACCATTGATTGCAATGAGGTAACATATAGCCATTGAAACATGCATGAAGAATAAGAGCGCTGGTGGAAAATGAATATTTTATTAGAAAAATGACAAAACTATATTATTTACCTAAAATTCAAAAGGAAAGTGGCATTTATAAAACATGCCAACTTTATTACAAAGTGAGAGATAACTTATATTATTATTTAAAAAATGTACAATTTTATAATTAAATTGTATTAGTAAAGGAACATTACAAGAAAGCATACTTCCAATCAAAAACCATCTTTCTTAATAGTCTTGTCAATTTATTGTTTTATTCGATATATCATGTGTAACATCTCTTATGTTGACCTATGCTTTTGTATAGATAAATGATATAATGCCAACATGGAGGATCATAGTTGGTTGATATATTATATAATGATAAAATATGATAAATTTTGATTGTCTGGCCTGAGGAATGAGACTGATAGATCCATAGTCTAGGAGGGGGTTGCGAGTGGGTCGCCTGGCGTGATGGAATGCCCCACCATGAAATAGTTAGAAACAAAATGATGAGGTAGATGAGGCGCAGTCATTCTTCTTCTTCATTCCACAACGTGAAAGGAAGATAAAAGAGGCCCATGGAAGAAGATGAAGAGAACACTGAACTTGAAGTGGAATCCCTAAGAAATCACTCCCTTGGACCATGGATCTAGCTCGAGGGTAGTTAGTTGCAAGAAAAACTACAATGCAACTGGTCTACAGTTGGCAGGAGAGTTGAAGTCCCTCCCTCAATTACCAATATTTACGTTGTAAGGCATTTCCCTTTGAAATGAACTCTGCTCTGATCCTCGTTGTCATTTTTATACACCATAATATTAAGTGTTAGATTATTAAAATGTTTCCATCCATTGATCTCATAACCGACTCCTCCATACCCAACTCCTTACCCTCTGTTGATCTCAAAACCGAATTGTTTTCAATTGCATCCTAACTACCCTCCCTTCATTATTATTGCTCATTCTCCCTTCATGTCTGTGTGTTCGAATTGAATTTGAATTCGTTGCGGCCACTACATAATTTCCTTGCACATGCCAATCACATACTCCATCGCTACAGCCCATGACAACGACAACGACGTCTCGACTATGTCAATTTCCGATTGGGGAGACTCTTGAAGCGAGTCAAAGAATGGAAGGTAGAATTTGATTACATCTTTCAAGGCCTTAAAAATGAATTTTCAATGTTTGTTACTACTCACCAGATTATCAACAAAGATCTAACTCAGGCTCTCAGTGCAGAACTACTCTCTGAAGGTTAGTGTGGTGATTGAAATTATTGTTGGCAATGTTCAAATCCACCTTTATGTTATGTTTTTTCCATTACAATGTTCTATAGTTCATGACTTGTTGCATGTTTTTCCATTAAATATACAACACAAACGTAGCTTGTAGTATGCCTTTCCATTCAAGGCTTTTTCTCATAGGAGTAATTACATCTGTATCTGCATCCTACCTATCTTGAATGTTTTAATTGACAAAATTTCCAAATTCATTGTCTCTTGCATTCATCTATTTCATTTTTAGTTTTATGAGCCCCATGTGGCTAATTGAATGAATATTTTGATCTTGGTCCTACTTTGTACAAACTGAACCCAAGTGACAAAAACCTTGCGAGCCTTTAGGAGATTTTGTATCTTCATTTTGAAATGACACTTGTTACACTTGAGTTATTGTTTTGTCCCACTCTAAGTTGAGTTGTTTAAGAAAATCTTTTGCAGCTATGTTGTAGTGACTGGAATTTGATGCAAGTTTGAACTCTTGGTTGTCCTTGTTTGTTCACATTTTTGTTTTTTATAATATCTGTATGTACTAATTTTTCAAGAGGAGCTCAAAATTTGAGTGTTTTGGGTTTGGAATTTCCGTATCCTACAGTGGCCTAATTAGTCTATCGGCAGTTGCAGAAATCTATCCATTTTAGATTCAGGGGCCTAATTAGAATGTCAGCAATTACAAAACTCTGTGCAAAAATATTTCCTTGTATAATGTATTATTCTTTTGTTTTTTTTGCAGTGTTTTGAAGTGCTAGAAATTCTCTGAATTTAAGAGGGGAAGAATATGTTTTGAACCTGGGGTTTATTCTCTGACATAGAAAGCAATGACTAGCAATGGAGGATGGAGTTGTCAAGCATGAGGGAGGCTCACAAAATTCATACTCTGCACATATACCATACCTGAAACTGCTTGAAAGCTGACATGCGTACAATTATTTACATGCAACAAATGAGTTTATTAAGTGAATTGCATTGTAATTGTAATTTATACCTCTATGTGTCTGTCTTAGGGTTATTTTTGTCTATTATATTGTACTTGGTTGTGGCTTTGGATTCAAAGGAATGGAAACAACAACAATAGTACTCCATTTATCTTGTTGTTAATGGAGACTAAAAAACTACTTAAGTTTACTACCACTGCTATGCAACACTTGTTATTATTATTCACCCTTTGTTGTTCTCCCCAATTATTTTGTATCACCATCATGTACATTGTTTCCAACGTATGATTTTCTGGTTATATTTTGAATTTTGATATTTGAGTATGAATATGATAAGTAGTGTGCATCTTAGCTTGAAGTGCTAAGAGGATTTATTGATTGGGTTGCATTTGTCCTTAAAATGCTTGCTCAATATAATCTTTATGAACATGTTAGATCAGCATAATAATTTCACATGTACAAAAAACTATACACCTTGTAAACATATGATGCAACTTTACATTTGATGGTGTAACTTTACATTTCATTTCTAGGTGGTAGTTTGATTAGCAATCAACTATTTTTATGGAAAGTTCACCTAGATATTATGGTGGTAGTGGTAGGAATTGACTTGACCCTGGTCAGGCTAATAGAAGCCTGGTCTAGTTGCATCTTCACATTTATAAGGAGAATCATATTTATCCTGAGCTTTTTGAGCTGAGAGGCTCATTCTACAGCCTAGTATGAGGGGATGTATAAGTTTTTCGGTCCATCAAGTTGACAAATGCCTCTTTAAAATAAAAACAAGTTATGATCTAAATAGAAAATTAATGTCCACTGTAATAAATGAATTATGTATATATCATGAAAGAAAAAAAGTATTGTTAAAATGTTTATTTGGTCTTATATATACTGTATTTAGCATTCAAAAATACAATTTTAACAATGAAAAATTACACATTGTATTTGGACTTTAAAGAAGTTTTGATCGACTTTAAAGAAGTTTTGATCTCCTCTCTGCTCATGTTAGATCAAGCGACTATTGAAATTAGTGGGAAACATTTGACTATTGGTCATTCAAATTGTATTTTTGAATGTAAAAATTGATTTAGTCCTCTAAAAAATTCTTATCACATTTAGATTATAGAAACCCAATAACTTAAAAATGCAATTCCAACAATATTGTTACAAACCCTAAACAATTTTTCATTAGAAAATATACTAATATATATATATATATATATATTATATATATATATATATATATATATATATATATATATATATATATAATATATGATATATTATCAAGAAGTCATTGAAATTATTGGAGTTTAAACATTTGATTATCAATATTTTTGGTTGTTCAAATTGTACTTTTGAAAGTAAAAGTGAATTCATTCTTCTCAAAGATTCTTGGAACATTCAAATTATGCAAACTAAGAGAATTTAGAAATACAATTCCAAAGAAATTTAAATAAAATTGATTAGAAAATTTCTCAAGAAAATTAAATATTTATTTATTAATCCATTATTGAAATTGGTAGAGTTTAAATATTTAACTATTGGTCTTTATGGTCATTCAAATTGTAAAATTAAATTTAGCCTTCTCAAAATTTCTTCAAACATTCATATTTACATCGTAAGTGATGAGCCCCAAAAACGGATAATTATATGGGCTCATTCAACCTCCTAATTTGACTTAATCCACCATTCTCATTAGTTTATTGCATGTTTTTTATTATATTTATGCTAATAGAGTGAATTGGGTTAGTCATTAATGGCCAACAAGTCTAATGTGTGCTTTATGCAGTCGTTTTGGTCAATTTGGAGACAAAACAAAGGTTTAAATGAGCACTTGGCAGCCAAATTTGTGGAGAGGATTTGTAGGAAGGTGTCCCCTTCATTTATGGGCCCTTACCTTGAATTCTCCACTAGCAACTCAGAGTTCAAAGGCCACCACATCAACTATCACAAGGGCAGCCGAGCAAGGGCTAGTAAAGTTGTTGTTAACTGCAAGTTTTGACAGCCGAGTCCCTAAAGTTTAGGAGGACTATTGGGGTCCTCAATTTGTATAAATAAGAGGGCTTAGGGCCTCATTTGGGTTGGAACTGACGAGTGGCGAGGATGGTTGGATTTGTTCAAGGAGGGGTAGAGCAATGTTGCACAAAAATATGGGAATTTAGGGCAAAGCGAGCGAATGTGGCAAACGTAAGGCAAGAATCTGGGTTGGAGGATGGTGCAGGTAGGATTGATGGAGTATGGGCAGATAAAGAAGTATTACAGGTGCTTTGCAAATTATTTTTCAAACTGAACAAACAAAGACTTGGAAAATCAAGGACCTAATTACTTTGACCTAATTTGACCTAGATAACAGCAAAGAAAATGAGCAGAATTTTATTTGCAATGAAATCATGTGAAGTAACTATGCAACTAAGCAATCATGAACCTAAGCATGTAACCATAATTGATATGAACTTCGGCAAATGAGAATCTAACACTAATAATTGCATGGTGAAGCAAAGACAGTGTTTTTGGTGGTAGCTGAGTCACCTTGGTCCCATCTCATGATCCCACTGAGGGAGAGGTGAGATCTGAAGTTCTTGATAGCCTTTTTCTGAAGATCTTCCCTGTTATTAACCTATCAAATCAATCTGAACATGAAAATCCCTCTTAATCATCAACTATGATCTAGGTAACCAAGCAAGATTCTAATATACTTAACAGAAATTATTTTGAAAAGACATAAAAATCAAATAACAGTACACAAAGGAAAGACAAGGAAATCGTTGATGAACAACAAAGAGAGGACAAGTTGTAGGCTAAGGTTGAGGCTTTAACAAAACTGCTACAAGAAAAGAAGCACAGGCAGTGGGAAGAAGTAGAGAGAAAATCATGGTTTCATGACTGAGAAGAGGACATCACTTCATAAGCTTGGCATGACAGGGAGGCCACAAGGGCCATCAAAGATGAAAAGATAGATTAGTTGCTCAGAGGATGAGCAACACTTTCAGTAGGGGGTGATGATGAGACCTAGAAATGAGTAATTATATGGGCTCATTCAGCCTCCTAATTTGACTTAATCCACCATTCTCATTATTTTATTACATGTTTTTTATTATATTTATGCTAATAGAGTGAATTGGGTTAGTCATTATGCCAACAAGTCTAATGGGTGCTTTGTGCAGTTTTTTGGTCAATTTTGAGACAAAATCAAAGGTTTTAATGAGCACTTGGCAGCCAAATTCGTGGAGGAACAAGGAAGAGGATTTGTAGGAAGGTGTCCCCTTCATTTATGGGCCCTTACCTCGAATTCTCCACCATTAGCTTGGAGTTCAAGGGCCACCACATCAATTATCACAAGGGCTAGTAAAGTTTTCGTTAACTACAAGTTTTGGCAGCCGAGTCCCTAAATTTTAGGAGGACTGTTGAGGTCCTCAATCTGTATAAATAAGAGGGCTTAGGGCCTCATTTGGGGTAGGTAGAAGTTAGCTAGGCTGCAGTTTGATTTTAGTCATTTTTAGTCATTCTTTAGGCAATGGGTTAGCTTTGCGTTTCAGCACATTTTCAAGCTTTTCCTTGTGGACAGTTTAGGATGTAACTATTCTTTTGATTAATAAAGATGAATCCAGCTTTGCACCAACTCTAATCTTTCTTAGGAGGCTATAGCCCTTGGGGTTGGGCCCAACCCAAGTTCTCAGTACCTCCTTTGTTTACCTTTATGTGTTTTTGCTGCATTCTTAAAATAAAATCTGTTATTTAGATTTAAACCTTATTTTGTTATTTAGGTTGTTTTTTATGATTAAAAAGGCTTTTTGTTTAGATTGATTTGATAGGTTAATAACAAAGAAGATCTTCAGAAAAAGGCTATCAAGCACCTCTGATCTCACCTCTCCTTCAGTGCGACCATGAGCTAGGACCAAGGTGTCCTTGCTGCCACTAAAAACATTGTCTTTGCTTCATCATGCAATTATTAGTGTTAGATTCTCATTTGCAGAAGTTGATACCAGTTGTGATTACATGCTCAGATCAATTCTTGTTTGGTTTCAATAGTTGATTTACGTGATTTGCTGCCAATAAACTGTTGTGCATCATGCTTATGGTTTTTAGGTCAAATTAGGTTAAAGTAGTTAGATCTTTGGTTTGCATAGCCTTTTTTGACAGTTTTGGGAAATAACATGTAGAGTACCTATGATACCTCCTCATCTATCCTTACCCCATCAATGCAACCTGCTTCATCCTCCAACTTAGATTCTTGTTTCTAATTTGCTATGTTTTCACACTTTGCCCTAGTTCCTATACTCTTGCACAACATTGCTTCTCTTATCTTTGAACCAACCCAATCATCTTAGCCACTCTCCATCCTCAATCACCAAGTCCTGGACCTCCTCACACCCTTATCTCACCTCCATACCCACTTCTTCACCTTTTTTCCTCCATCAATCCTCCAAAATTCTCTTTTCAGAACATCTTATAGAAATCACAGAACATCTTGTAGAACCCCTACAGACTTCCTGTAGAAGCTCATGAAAGCGGTTTCTTGATATCTTAACACTGTGAAACTCTTTGGAACGGTGCTAGGGACCCCTTAGGCCCTCTTCTAACCTTCCCAACCTCCTGCAAGCATTTCCTTTCACCAATCCACCTCTGCATAGTCAAAAATAGTCAAAGCACATGCATAATAATTCTGCGAAATTACTCAAAAAAACAAAAAGATTTATTTATATTATTTTTTTTTTTATTTTTTTTCAGATTTTATTGTAGAAGTAGCTTAGTCACATTCATTTTACCTTCCTAGAAGTCAATGGCATCTCTTTCAGTAGTTTTCATCCTCTTTCTTGCATCAATAAGGCTAGTTGGTAAAATTAGGGTTTGCTAGGGTTTGCACTTCCTTTCAACTTTCCGTTCCTTTCTGCAAGTAGATTAGCCTCTGTTGAGTTAGCTTTCATCCATCATAGTTAAAAGCTTCTTGTAAGAGCTCATAAAAGTTGGCTTAAGCTCCTAGCGGACTTGTGCCAACTGATCAAGTGACAGTCGCGGCAAGAGCTAGTACTTGTGCATATAGCACCGTCACTTCCAAGTTTGTTACGAACTACCGGGTTGATAAAATTAAAGAAGGGAGTCGCAGAAGTTGTAGCATGATTGCTGCAATACTGGGGCACACCATTTTTTTGGCGCCGTTACTGGGGATCGAGGGAAAAAAGTTTGCCTGTGCATTGAGAATAGTGGAAGTCTGCTTGCATGATTCTCGGAGTTTACACATTTCTTTTTTTTTGCATCCAAAATCTCCTCACCAGTTTAAAAAAATAAAAATAAATAAATAAAATTCCCTTGCAAGGAAGACATGCAGCAGTAGAGACCAACCTGTGTGTGTGGAAAAACCTGAATTTACATATCTATTAATGTGTTGAAAAAAACCAGTCCTTATGCTCTGCTCTGTAAAAATTTTCTTTCATAAACAGATAGACCAATTCGAGGTGACAGAAGTTTTAACACAAGGGAATTACTACCATTTGATGTTGTAAAAAGCACATGAAAAATTCTTTCTTGGGTTTAAAAAAAAAAAAAAAACCAAATTCAGCTGACCTCTTTTTTGGTGATTAACTGTGTTTTTTTCCCACTTGAGCATTTTCTTTTTTTTAGTTAAAACACAAACTCAACACCATGCCAACTGAAGAAATTGAGAAGAACATTAATGAGGGAGCAAAAAACATTCAAGTAGAGGGCAAAATAGAGGAAGAACAGAAGGAAAAAGAGGAATTTGACATGATCATTGAGCATGAGACAGAAAATGAGAAAATAGCAAAAACAGAGAGGGAGAAAAAGGAGAAAGGTTGGGAAGTAAAAGGCCAAGAAAGCCCAAATGAAAGTTGTCACAGCTAAAGCAGACACACAGAAACAAAAGGGAAGACACATCCTGAAATAATAGCAACACAACCAGAAACAGTTAACACAGGGGCTTCTACAGGAAGCAGAGAAGAAGAACAGCGAGAGGAGAAATCACCTGAAATATTGGCAAGGGAGACAACAATTGTGCTCGCCACCATAAGCACACCTCCAAAACCAAAAAGGAAAAGAAAGAGGTAAACCTCCATGTACTTTAAAGCGAGGAGGAGCACACAGATCAAAGTAGGCAGACCCTAGCCACAATCAAAGGAGCCAATTGTCATTAAGGACACAACAGCTAAACAAAAGGAGGAGTCTCCTTCAAAGATATCTATCACCTATGAATGAGGAATCCAAAAACCTTCACTTGGAGAGAAAGAATTTATATGATGGACTCAAAGACAACTCTACAGGAAGCTGAGACAGTTCTACAGGAAGCTGATAATTCTCTACAGGAAACTCGAGCTAAGCTAAGAGAGACCTCGAAATAGGAGGAAAAGGTGGCCAAACAATCACAGGAAGAAGGATAGACAAGGAAACATCTGATGAATAGCAAAGAGATGACAAGCTGCAGGCTGAGGTTGAGGTGCTAACAAAACTGCTACAAGAAAAGGAGCACAGGCAGTGGGAAGAAGTAGAGAGAAAAGCATGGTTTCATGACCGAGAAGAGGACATCACTTCAAAAGTTTGGCATGACAAGGAAGCCACCAGGGCCATCAAAGATGAAGAGATAGATTAGTTGCTCAGAGGATGAGCAACACTTTCAGTCGGGGGTGATGATGAGCCCCAAAAATGGATAATTATATGGGCTCTTTCAGCCTCCTAATTTAACTTAATCCACCATTCTCATTAGTTTATTGCATGTTCTTTATTATATATATGCTAATAGAGTGAATTGGGTTAGTCATTATGCCAACAAGTCTAATGTGTGCTTTATGCAATGTTTTTGGTCAATTTGGAGACAAAATCAAAGGTTTAAATGAGCACTTGGTAGCCAAATTCGTGGAGAGGATTTATAGGAAGGTGTCCCCTTCATTTATGGGCCCTTACTTCGAATTCTCCACCAACAGCTCGGAGTTCAAAGGCCACCACATCGATTATCACAAGGGTAGCCGAGCAAGGATTAGTAAAGTTGTTGTTAACTACAAGTTTTGACAGTTGAGTCCCTAAAGTTTAGGAGGACTGTTGGGGTCCTCAATTTGTATAAATAAAGGTCTTAGGGCCTCATTTTGGTTGGCAGAAGTTAGCTAGTGGGCAGTTCGATTTTAGTAATTTTTTTTAGTCATTTTTAGGCAGTAGGTTAGCTCTGCATTTCAGCGCATTTTCAAGCTTTTTCTTGTAGATAGTTTTTGATGTAGCTATTATTTCTTTAGCAATAAAGATGAATCCAGCTTTGCACCAACTCTAATCTCTCTCAAGAGGTTGTAGCTCTTGGGATTGGGCCCAACCCAAATGCCCAGTACCTCCTTTGTTTACTTTTATGTGTTTTTGCTGCATTCTTAGAATAAAATCTGCTATTTAGATTTAAATCATGTTTTGTTATTTAGGTTGCTTTTGATGATTAAAAAGGATTTTCATGTTCAAATTGATTTGATAGGTTAATAATAGAGAAGATCTTCAAAAAAAGGCTATCAAGCACCTCTGATCTCACCTCTCCCTTAGTGGGACAATGAGCTGGGACCAAGGTGTCCTTGCTGCCACCAAAAACACTGTCTTTGCTTCATCATGCAATTATTAGTGTTAGATTCTCATTTGCAGAAGTTGATACCAGTTGTGATTACATGCTCAGATCCATTCTTGTTTGGTTTCCATAGTTGATTTACGTGATTTGCTATCGATAAACTGTTGTGCATCATGCTTATGGTTTCTAGATCACATTAGGTTAAAGTAGTTAGATCTTTGGTTTGCATAGCCTTTGTTGATCAGTTTTTGGAAATAACGTGCAGAGTACCTGTGATACCTCCTCATCTATCCTTACCCCATCCATGCAACCTGCTTCATCCTCTAACTCATATTCTTGCCTCTCATTTGCCACGTTTTCTAACTTTGCCCTAGTTTCTACATTCTTGTGCATCATTTCTCCCTCCATCCTTGAACAAATCCAATCGATCCTCAGCCTCATTCACTAGGTCCTAGACCCCTTAAAATCCTTATCCAACCTCCATTTTCACTTTCCCACCATTTTTCCTCCATCAACCCTCCAAAATCCTCTTTTTGGAACATTCTGTAGAAATTACAGAACATCATGTAGAAATTCCAGAACATCCTGTAAAACCCCTGCAGACTTCCTGTAGAAGCTCACGAAAGCAGTTCCTTGATAGCTAAACTCTGTGAAACTCTCTGGAAGGGTGCTAGAGACCCCTTAGGCCCTCTTCAAACCTTCCCAACCTCCTGCAAGCATTTCCTCTCACCAATCCACCTCTGCACAGTCAAAAATAGTGAAAGCACATGCAAGATAATTCTGACAACTTATTCAAAAATACAAAAAGATGTTTTCTTCATATTTTACTACAGAAGTAGCTTAGACACATGCATTTTACCTTTGTAGAAGTTAATGGCATCTCTTTCAGTAGCTTTCATCCTCTTCTTTGCATCAGTAGGGCTAGCTGGTAAAATTAGGGTTTGCTAGGGTTTGCATTTCCTTTCAGCTTTTCAGTTTCTTTCTGCAAGTAGATTAGCCTCCTTTGAGTTATTTTCCATCCATTAGTTAAAAAGATTCATTTATTGAGCTTCAGAAAAAGGCTATCAAGCACCTCTGATCTCACCTCTCCCTCAGTGGGACCATGAGCTGGGACCAAGGTGTCCTTGCTACCACCAAAAACACTGTCTTCGCTTCATCATGTAATTATTAGTGTTAGATTCTCATTTGCAGGAGTTGATACCAATTGTGGTTACATACTCAGGTTCATGATTTCTTAGTTTGCATAGTTATTTCATATGATTCTGCTGTAAATAAACTGCTATTCATTTTCTTTGTTGTTATTTAGGTCAGATTAGGTTAAAGCAGCTAGATCTTTGGTTTTCTTAGTCTTTGTTGGTTTGTTTTGAAAAATCACATGCAGAGCACCTCTGAAACCTCCTCTCCTACTCTTACCCCATCAATGCAACTTGCTTCATCCTCCAACTTAGATTCTTGTCTCTAATTTGCTATGTTTTCACACTTTGCCTTAGTTCCTATACTCTTGCACAACATTGCTTCTCTTATCTTTGAACCAACCCAATCACCTTAGCCACTCTCTATCCTCAATCACCAAATCCTGGACCTCCTCACACCCTTATCTCACCTCCATACCCACTTCTTCACCTTTTTTCCTCCATCAACCCTCCAAAATCCTCTTTTCAGAACATTCTATAGAAATCACAGAACGTCCTGTAGAAATCACATAACATCTTGTAGAACCCTTGCACTCTTCCTGTAGAAGCTCACGAAAATAGTTTCTTGATATCCGAACACTGTGAAACTCTCTGGAAGGGTGCTAGGGACCCCTTAGGCCCTCTTCTAACCTTCCCAACCTCCTACAAGCATTTCATTTCGCCAATCCACGTTTGCACAATAAAAAATAGTCAAAGCACATCATAATAATTCTGCGAAATTACTCAAAAATACAAAAAGATGTTTTTTTTTTTTTTTTTGTGGTCAGATTTTACTATAGAAGTAGCTTAGTCACATGCATTTTACCTTTCTAGAAGTCAATGGTATCTCTTTCAGTAGTTTTCATCATGTTTCTTGCATTAGTAAGGCTAGTTGGTAAAATTAGGGTTTGCATTTCCTTTCTGCTTTCCGCTCCTTTCTACAAATAGATTAGCCTCTGTTTAGTTAGTTTTCATCCATCACAGTTAAAAGCTTCTTCTAAGAGCTCATAAAAAATGTCTTAAGCTCCTAGCGGACTTGTGCCAGCTGATCAAGTGACAGCCACGTCAAGAGCTAGTACTTGTGCATATAGCATAGTTGCTTCTAAGTTTGTTACGAACTACCGGGTTCATAAAATTAAAAAAGGGAGTCCCAAGAGTTTCAGCATTATTGTTGCAATACTAGGGCCCACCATCTTTTTGGCGTTGTTTTCGGGGAAGCGTTAGAGTATTTGTGATTGTTTCTTTCTTCTATTTTCTACTACAACCTTCTACTATGTAGTTTATTTTAGCAAGCATAGAGTAGGTTGTTTCATTTCCATTCTGCAATTTTATTCTGCAAAAGTAGATTAGACATTTCCTGCTTTCATTTTATTTCAGCAAGCGTAGATTATATATTTCCCGCTTTCATAGATTAGCATTTCAATTCCGCAATTTAAATTCCGCAAGCGTAGATTAGCATTTCAATGCCACAATTTCAATTCCGTAAGTGTAAATTAGCATTTCAATTCCACAATTTCAATTCTGCAAGCGTAGATTAGCATTTCAATTATGCAAGTGTAGGTTAGCATTTCATTCCTACAATTTCATTTCAGCAAAATAGATTAATCCTTTCCTGCTTTCATTTCAATTCCGCATTTTCATTTCAGCAAGACATATTTTAGCTAGATGTAGTTCAATCTATTTTAATTTTGTAGGTACAAGCAGAGAAAAAGAAAAAATCAACCAAAAATATTTCCTTCCATGCCTTGTAGTCAACCTTCTCTCTTCTTCGATGGTTGTGATTAAAGAACCCTTAGGTGGACAACAAGACATATTTGAAGAACCTCAAGGGAAGAAGAATAAAACATTCCTCTGGAGCAAATGGCTACAAATAGAAATGTTGAGAGCAGTACCTTATCCAAAAATGAATTTGCAAATCAGATGGAAGATTTCAAGAGCGAGATGAGGTAGTTTCTTTATGCAACTGGATACCTTGCAGATCCAAAGGAAGCAAGAGGAATTCGGGAGCGCTTTGGACATCTTTTGTCCCAGGTGCACTAGAAAGCATCCTAGGAACGAATGTCCAATGCACTCCCTAGAAGTGTGTTTCGTCTGTGAAGAATACCATCCTACGAATCAGTGCCCTTCCTTGCCTAGAATCAAAGCTTCATATCTGAGGGCTAAAGGAGCCACTGAACCACTCTATTATATGAACCAAAGGAGGCCACATTGACCCATACCTTACCAGCAACGAATGCAAGGGACATCCCAGACCTATTACGACCCATATCAAGCCACTTCCATGCCTTCTTGGGGTCCCCCTACTCATCCTTCCTGGTCCACACCCCCTCCTTGGTCGTATCCTCCTTAATACCATGATTCTCCAGTTGCTCATTCGTTTCACTCTTATGCTCAGCCACAGCCTCAGTGGAATGCACCTCATAAGGGGTGGAGACCCCAGTACAACACTCCTCTTGCTCCTTTTCCTCCACCATCTGCTCAACCAAAACCATCGCCTCCTGCTCCACCAAGGAAACCCCAAATGCCTACCCAACCAAACTCAAACCCAAATAACAGACAAGCTCAGCAAGTATATAGTGGGAAACCACCTGCCCAACCACAACCCCATCCACATCCATCTCAAATATACACCCCCACTCAACTACCCATAGCACCATTTCCAAACCCACACATTGGAGTAGCTCAACCTGATTGCAATGTTGAGGCACAACATGTCTAAACAACTCCTATTGAGCTCAATGATATTCACCATAGCTTAAGAAGAGTATTGCAAGAAAGAGATTATATTGATATCATTGAAGGACCACATCCAATAGAAGAAGATGCAAAAGAGAAGAGAAAAGAACCATGGGCGACACTTGATGAAGAGAAGACAACAAAATCAGAGATCGAGAGAGTTCCCTCATGGTTACCATCAAATCCTCTATGTATTCAAGAGAAAAATCAGCAAAAAGAGGAGGATGTGAAGGTCATGGTAGAAGGTGACATGAAGAATGATCCAGATCAGCAAAAGGACCAAGGATATCAGAGCTATATTGAGATATGGTTCCAAACGGTCACTAAGTTGCAGCAATATTCTCTTCCTCAACTATGTTTGACCCCTTCAAAGTCAAATCATTTGGTCTCTGAAATCTGGATAGTTTTCAAAGCATGCATTTCAAGCCTCCACATCATTTTGTCTCTAATCTCGATGTGCACATGGCTCCATTGGAAGTATTCTTATAATTGAAAATGATTTTGTTTTTCAAGTAGGGTAGGGTAGAAAAAAAAAAAAAAAAAAGAGAAAGACAAGAAAAACTGAAAATAAGAGGAAAATAAAAATCTAAGGTGAAAACCTCCTCGGAGGCGCCTCAGATTGGCTCATTGATTGAAAACCTCCATGAGGTGGTCAATGGGTTGGAAAGAAAAGAAAAGAAAAAGAGAACAAGATCCCTGGGTGAAAATCTCCCTTGGAGGCACCCCGAGCAGGCAATTAGGGTGAAAACCTCCATGAGGTGCTTTAGTTGTTTTAAAAAAAAAAAAAAAAGAAAAAAAAAAAAGAGAAAACAAGCCTAATCTCTGTAAAATAATTGTAGGTTGCAGGGAATACATTGCAGGTAAGGAGGATCACGCAAAACGAGGATAGGGGTTTGTACTAGGCTACAGGACATCCCTACAGACACTCCCTCCTGGCCACTTGCATTTCCTAGGATTTGATCACATTCAGGTCGAGATTCCACCTTCTACAGGAAGTTATGGGCTTTCTACAGGAAGTTCTATATTTCTATAGGAAACATCATGTAGAACCTTTGGGCGAGTCAAATTCGATTTTGAAGGGGTTTCTGAAGGTTGGAATCTATTTGTTAGGCCTGCAGCCACATCCATGTTTCCATCCCTCACCCTTCTCCATTATTTTTTCCATCTCATTGTGCTTCTTTTCTAAAAACTGTGTGTTCTACACGAAGTTCCTGTAGAAATTAAAGGAAGATAGAAATGGATTTCAAAAAGGCAGTTTGGCGAACATAATAGCTTCCTAAAGAGTTCATAAGTCCTCCTGCAATCCTCAAAACTCTGTCCCATCAGTTCCAAGTCTGCATTATAACCCAAGCTCATTTTTCTTACCATGTAAAAAACTGCAGAATGCTTGGAAGCAAAAATACATAGTGCTGAAATTTGTTTTTTCCCTAAATTGAAAGCCATGCATCCATTTGCAAAACTGTTAGACGGAGATTTGTATGGGGATGATGGCAACATGCCCGAGCAATTTCAGCCAATTCCAGTGCACGGTTTCCAAGAAATCAGCCTCCATCACCTTCAGCCATTTTTTCATTTTCTCCATATCCACTCATCCATTTCAAAAATTGTTTCATGTGGAGATGCATATAGGTGATAGTAACCTACCCAAGCAGTTTCAGCCAATTCCAATGCATGGTTTCCGAGAAATTAACCTCTGTAATCTGCAGCCATTTTCCATTTTTCTCGAAATTTGCGCATCCATTGATCGCAATTTTGCTATGGGAGGTGCATAATGATGATAGCAACATGCTCATAAAGTTTCAAATCGATTCGGTCTATCGTTTGGGAGCTATGGAGAAAACAAGTCGTTGTCTTGTAAAAATTCAACATCAGTAGCTTGAGGGTGCAGATCTGAACGTGGAAACAAATTCCTACAGCTTAGATCCAGCCAGAGGATACCTGCACAAGAAAAATAGCCACATATCAGCAAGTAAACCAGCATGCATCCACAGAAACAAATGCATGTAGCAGAAGGAAAGGCCACAACACCTCACAGTAACCACATTCGACTTCTAGGTACATGACTAAACTCGTTCCTCTATTGCAAGAATGTAATTTGAGAACTGTGTGAACAATGAAATGGTTGTGATTAAAAAAATCGGTGGCCAGCTAACTAGCCACCCTCATCCAATTCAAACATCGCTTGGTGGGTGCAATCGACACGTGTGCTCAGCCATCTCAGAAAGAAATTTGAAAACAGGCAGTGGTGACCATTTAAACTTCAACGTGATTGATGGACGTGATTACAGGTAGAGAACAAACAGTTCATAATAACACTGTAGTGGGGACCAACAGTCTGCATGGGGCCAACACGCAGTTGGCCAGCTCACCCTCCATCAACACAAACAGCTAATCGAACTCTCACCACCGTTGTTTCCATTCTATCATCATCCCTGTAGCTGCAGCAAGCTCCATACCACCTCCATAGCAGCGAACCAGTCTTTCTCGGCCATTTTTTTTTTAAATCCTCCTCCTTATCGAGCTCTACAGGAAGCACAGTTTCGTTCTACAGGAAGCCTTCTACAAGAAACATAGAAAATAGCCGTGCAGAAATAAAACCTGGGATTTTTAGTGAATTTCAAGCTCAAAACAAGGTAGGATCGAGGAAGCTTCTTTGTGCACGATTTTTTTGTGCAAAGTGGCAAATTAAACATAACATAAAATTGGAAAATCAGTGAAAAATCTGCCTGTGTATTGGAAGTAAAATGTTTGCCTGTGTATTGCACTGAGTGTCCCAGTTTTTCTACATCAAAATTCTCCTCCATGTTTCCTATTTTAAAAAATTATCCTATAAGGAAGGCATATGCAGCTGTGAGAGCGAGCCTGTGGATGAAAATTTTAAAATTTGCATATCTGAATGTGTCTTAAGAAGAAAACTTGGTCTCTGTCCTCTGTCTACAGAAGCAAAACTCTTCCTTTCATCACTAGATAGCTGAAGAATTTTTGATGTCCCTAAGATATCAATCAAAGACACAGGCCACAGTCAATTTTAGGGGTTTGACCCTAGAGATAACCCGTGAGCTCATTAGTCGAGTTACTAATTTGCCATTAGGGATACCCTGGAGCAAAGAGGAGAGGGCATTGGGCCAAAAAGCCAAGAAAGAATTCTTCCTACCCGAGGAACATCCTGCAGAAGACAAGAACGGGGTCTGGAGATCCAACTTACATCCTCTTTGGAGCGAAGTCAATTTCCAAATCATGAAATACATTACCTGTGAGGGGCGGTTCAGTATTGTCTACAGCTATCATTTCCAGTTGCTGAGTGAACTAAGACATGGATTGGATTTACCTCCAGAAAAGAAGTTGAGCATCCCCTATTTTCTTCTGCAATCATTAATTGAATGTGGCACAAAATTGAAGAAAGGGAAAACACTGAAGCAGCAAAAAAAGCCAATGGTAAAGAAACATAGGGCAAACAAACACAAAAAGAATAGAAAGAGGAACGAGGAAAGGGTCAAATTGCTGAGCCTAAAACTGTGGGAGGAACAATGGCACAAACACCCAGGGAAAAATGATTGTAGAGTAGGGCAGAGAGGACTGAAAAAGTCCAAACAAAGGAGGGCATAGCCAAGGCCACCACACATAAATTAAAAGGAAAGACACATCCACGCAAGAATACGGAAACAGTTGAAACAATTTCTACAGGAAGCATGAAAATAGTTTCTACAGAAAGCATGGAAACAGAGCAGAAAAATGAGAAGTCACCTGAAATTTTGGCCAGGGAGGCAGCAGTTGTGCTGGTTGCCTTAAGCACATCTCCTAAAAAAAAAGGGAAGTGAAAAAGGGAGCCTTCCATGTACTTTAAGGCAAGAAGGAGCACGCGAATAAAAGCTGGCAGACCCCAGCCACAGTCAAAGGAGCCAATTACGATTGAAGACACCATAGCTAAACAAAAGGAAAAGTCTCCTTCAAATATATCCATCACCTATTAATGAGGAAGCCAAAAACCTTCACTTGGAGAGAGAGAATTCAGATGATGGACTCAAAGACAGCTCTACAGGAAGCTGAGAATTCTCTACAGGAAACTCAAGCTAAGCTAAGAGAGACCGAGAAATTGGAGGAAAAGGTAGCCAAACAATCACAGGAAGAAGGAAAGACAAGGAAACATCTGATGAACAGAAAAGAGAGGACAAGCTGCAAGCTGAGGTTGAGGTGATAACAAAATTGCTACATGAAAAGGAGCACAGACAGTGGGAAGAAGTAGAGAGAAAAGCATGGTTTCATGACTGAGAAGAGGACATCATTTCAGAAGCTTGGCATGACAGAGAGGCCACCAAGGGCATTAAAGATGAAGAGATAGATTAGTTGCTCAGAGGATGAGCAACACTTTCAGTAGGGGGTGATGGTGAGCCCCAAAAATGGATAATTATATAGGCTCATTCAGCCTCCTAATTCGACTTAATCCACCATTCTCATTAGTTTATTTCATGTTTTTTATTATATTTATTCTAATAGAGTGAATTGGGTTAGTCATTATGCCAACAAGTCTAATGTGTGCTTTATGCAATCTTTTTGGTCAATTTGGAGACAAAATCAAAGGTTTAAATGAGCACTTGGTAGCCAAATTCATGGAGAGGATTTGTAGGAATGTGTCCCCTTCATTTATGGGCCCTTACCTCGAATTCTCCACCAACAGCTCGGAGTTCAAAGGCCACCACATCGATTATCACAAGGGCAGCCGAGCAAGGACTAGTAAAGTTGTTGTTAACTGTAAGTTTTGACAGCCGAGTCCCTAAATTTTAGGAGGACTGTTGGGGTCCTCAATTTGTATAAATAAGAGGGCTTAGGGCCTCATTTGGGTTGGTAGAGTTAGCTAGTTGGTAGTTTGATTTTAGTCATTATTTAGTTAGTTTGTAGGTAGTAGTTTAGATCTGCATTTTAGCATATTTTCAAGCTTTTTCTTGTAGACAGTTTTTGGGAAGTAACTATTATTTTGATCAATAAAGACGAATCCAGCTTTGCACCAGCTCTAATCCTTCTTAGGAGGTTGTAGCTCTTGGGGTTGGGCCCAACCCAAGTTCCCAATACCTCTTTTCTTTACCTTTATGTGTTTTGCTGCATTCTTAGAATAAAATCTGTTATTTAGATTTAAATCTTGTTTTGTTATTTAGGTTGCTTTTGATGATTAAAAAGGCTTTTCATGTTCAAATAGATTTGATAGGTTAATAACAGAGAAGATCTTCAAAAAAGGCTATCAAGCACCTTTGATCTCACCTCTCCCTTAGTGGGACCATGAGCTGGGACCAAGGTGTCCTTGCTGCCACCAAAAACATTGTCTTTGCTTCATCATGCAATTATTAGTGTTAGATTCTCATTTGTGGGAGTTGATACCAGTTGTGATTACATGCTTAGATCCACTCTTGTTTTGGTTTCCATAGTTGATTTACGTGATTTGCTGCCAATAAACTGTTGTGCATCATGCTTATGGTTTCTAGGTCAAATTAAGTTAAAGCAGTTAGATCTTTGGTTTGCATAGCCTTTGTTGATCAGTTTTGGGAAATAACGTGCAGAGTACCTGTGATACCTCCTCATCTATCCTTACCCCATCCATGAAACCTACTTCATCCTCTAACTCAGATACTTTCCTCTCATTTGCCATGTTTTCTCACTTTGCCCTAGTTTCTACATTCTTGTGCATCATTTCTCCCTCCATCCTTGAACAAATCCAATCGCTCCTCAGCCTCATTCACCAGGTCCTAGACCCCTTAACATCCTTATCCAACCTCCATTTCCACTTTCCCACCATTTTTCCTCCATCAACCCTCCAAAATCCTCTTTTCAAAACATCTTGTAGAAATTCCAGAACATCTTGTAAAACCCTTGTAGACTTCTTGTAGAAGCTCACGAAAGCGGTTTCTTGATAGCCAAACTCTGTGAAACTCTTTGGAAGGGTGCTAGGGACCCCTTAGGCCCTCTTTGAACCTTCCCAACCTCTTGCAAGCATTTCCTCTTGCCAATCCACCTCTGCACAATCAAAAACAGTGAAAGCACATGCATGATAATTCTGACAGCTTATTCAAAAATACAAAAAGATGTTTTCTTCAGATTTTACTACAGAAGTAGCTTAGATACATGCATTTTACCTTCCTAGATTTCAATGGCATCTCTTTCAGTAGCTTTCATCCTCTTCCTTGCATCAGTAGGGCTAGCTGGTAAAATTAGGGTTTGCTAGGGTTTGCATTTCCTTTCAGCTTTTCAGTTTCTTTCTACAAGTAGATTAGCCTCCTTTGAGTTAGATTCCATCCATCAGTTAAAAAGATTTTTCTTAGAGTTCATAGAAGTTGGCTTAAGTTCCTAGCGGACTTATGTCAGCTGACCAAGTGACAGCCGCGACAAGAGCTAGTACTTGTGCATACAACACCGTCACTTCCAAGTGTGTTACAAACTACCGGGTTGATAAAAGTAAAGAAGGGAGTCCTAGGAGTTGCAACATTATTACTACAATACTGGAGCCCACCAGTAAGGCTTTTCTATTTGAAATGAAGTCAATGAACTCTCCTCTGATCCTTGCTTTCCATTTGAAATGAACTTAATGAACTCTCATTTGATCCTCGCTGTCATTGTTAGATCATTAAAATGTTGCCATCCATTGATCTCATAACTGACTCCTTACCCGATTCCATAACCTTCATTGATCTCATAACCGGCTCCATACCCTTCATTGATCTCATAACCGTCTCCTTACCCTCCATTGATCTCATAACTGACTCCTTTTCAGTTGCATCCTAACTACCCTCACTTCATTATTATTGCTCATTCACCCTTCATTTTATGTGTTTGAATCGAATCTGAATTGGTTGCAACTTATGCATAATTGCCTTGCACACGCCAATCACCTACTCCATTGCTATAGCCCATCACAATGACAACAATGTCTCGACTGTGTCAATTTCCGACCAGGGAGACTCTTGAAGCAAGTCAAAGAATGGAAGGTTGAATTTGATTACATCTTTCAAGGCCTTGAAAATCAATTTTCAATGTTTGTTATTGCTCACCAAATTATCAATAGAGATCCAACTCCGGCTCAACGCAGAACCGCTCTCTGAAGATGAGGAGTGGATGGTGTTCAAAAGAAGACAAGGGTGCTCCTGTGGATATAGAGGGGTGTGCTAGGAATATTTCAAAGGAGTGTAAGGGTTTCCCTTTGGCAATAAGGTTAGACCACAACAATGAGGGGCAAAAGAAAAGTAGATGAATGGAACATTTCTTTCTCTTCCATCAAAAATGAAAGGCAACTTTCTTTATCGTATCCACATCCTATTGAGATGGTGTTATGATGTAAATAATTTAGCTTTATCTTCCACCTTTGCATGCAATTTTCTTTATTAATTCTTATTTTAAATTATCATTTACATGTCAAGATTGTTCCTCAATTTATGCCTTACGATGTTTCCTTTGCAACATTTGGTGCAAATGCTATTTAAGATACTCATATAAGTATATTTACTTGCTCATATGTGGCACTGTATTAAATGATATTTTCTCTCATGAAAGTTTTGAATGTATCAACATGGTTAGTAAAATAATGTGTTATTTTTGGCTAACTTTATTTGAGATGGTTGTGTAAGTATTCCCATGGTTGGAGGGATTTGCATATTCCTAGGTTGATAATACTTCATTAAATTTAAGTCTATGTTACATAATAAAGAATGTATGTTAAAGTGTTCAATTAATTAGAATGGAATGTGGATTCCCTCTGCTTGGTTTGGCCATGATTGTTATTACTTGATGCTATTAAATGTCCCATATTGTGATGCATGTTACTAGTGGAGCCATTAGTCATGTGTGCGAGTATATATATATATATATATATGGAGTGAAATTGTTGAGCAATGTGGGTATGAAACCTAGGCCTATGAGTTGGCACGCTTATAAGTTGAAGACTCCCTATCTTGTTCGATTATAGCAATACCAAAATTCAAATGAAAAAAAGCATAATTCATTAAACTCAACAATAAACACAGATTCTCAACGAGGGCATTTCCATTACAATGACACTTTTGTACTCTTATATTACCATATTATCCCCATAATAAATGAAAATTTAAAACATAAATATGATTATTTCTTTATTGTTTTGAAAACCATATTTCTTTTCTAATTACCATGGTATTTGGGTCAAGTAAATCTTTTCAAAAAATCTTGGTTTCATTAGTTTAATCTAAACTTTCTTTTCTATCACAATAATTCCAATGTGATTTATTAGATTCACCTTACATCAAGTCGCTTTTGCACAGTTAAGGGAAAAAATAAACTAGCCTAGATCCATCTTAACTATGCATCTACCAAACGCCGAGAGGGATCAAATCTCTTTTCATTTGATCCCTCTCGATGCTTGGTAGATCCAGAGTTAAGATAGATCTAGGTTAGTGTATATATATATATAATTGGAAAACCATAGGTAAAATTAAACCATAACCAAAACCGGTAATTGATTATTTTACTTCAATTTTATTTAATTATTATTATTATATATTAAGTTTTACTTTAAATTTATGTAATTGCCAATACAAATGTTTAGAGTTCACATATTAAACATCTCTATCTATTAGGATAGAAAACATCTCTAATTCTATAAATATACTAATTTTTTAAATATAAATTAATACTTTATCATCTCTTATACCATAAGTATAACTAAAAACTTTAATATAAATTAATCAAAATGAACACTTTTTCAAATCTTCTGCGACCTAAACGTTGAATGTTAATTCTTACTTTAAAATAAAAAATAATGAATAGATTTTTAAAATATAAATTAATACTTTATCATCTCTTTACACCATAACTAAAAATTTTAAATATAAATTAATCAAAATTAACACTTTTTCCAATCTCTTATGATGTTAATTTCTTACTGTAAAATCAAAAATTATATATAGATTTCTTAAATATGACATGAACAAAGTTTAAAGAAAATTTATTATCACCCATTTCGAATATTGTACAACCATGACACTTGAGTCAAAATAGATTAAACAAAATAATTGTAAAATGAAGCAAGAATATAAATTTAATAACGCCAATAACAAAAGGAGGAGACTTTGAATTAAAAATTAAATAATTGGATATTTTAAACGCCAATTAACAAAAGGAGGAGACTTTGTAGTAAAAATTGAATAATTGGACATTTTAAACGTGAATAGACAAAATTAAAATGTCCTCTATCTCAAACTCCATAAAATTGTGACACTTAAGTAGGCATTAAAAGAGAGAAGAAAAAAATATTATTTGTAGATTTTTTTTAATGTAACGTAAACCCTGTCTCAAATCTAGTATAACTTTAATTAATAAATCTAGTTTTACTGCAAAAGAAAACAAAATATTAAATTAATTTTTTAAATGTCACATAACCAAGTTCAAAAGAAATTATCTCAAATCTTAGTAAAACTTTGGATTTTAAGATTTTAGCTTTAGAATAAAATATAAAATAAACATATTATGGGTGTAGTGTCTTTTTTGGTGAGATAGTTTTGATTACACTTAGAGAGGGTGATTTTGATATAATGATATAATATTATGCATGACAAATTTATATACACGTTTATATGTTATAGACCTAGTTTGGGTCATCTAGTTATTGTGTCTTTAGGATAATATATATGGTTGTGTGTATAAGAATTGATTTTGGTTAAGAGCATATTATTGATGTTCTCTCTTTTTGTATCCTAGCGTGGGCATGGTTGTATAACATGGATGGTTATTCAGGATTGAGACACATAGATCCATGGATGATCATGGATATCTAGAACATATGATTAATTATGATTTATGGATGATACATTATTTTTATGATTAGATATGCTTAATCTTGTATTGAGCAAGATGTGACAGGGGACCTAGTTATTTGCATACAAGGATGCTCAAATTATAATGACTGTGGAAGTCATGATACATGATTTTTATGATTATATATGCTTAATCTTGCATTGAGCAGGATGTGACAGGGGACCTAGTTATTTGCTAACCATGATGCTCAAATTATAAATGACTGTGGAAGTCATGATACATGATTTTTATGATTTTATATGCTTAATCTTGTATTGAGAAAGATGTGATATGGAACGTGGTTATTTTCAAACAAGGATGTTCAAATTTTAAATGGTTGCGGAAGTCATTTCTCTAGAACCAAAATAGTTGTGGAAGTCATGCACAATCTTTGGTAAAATGTGAATAAGCTAATTATGAAATCCATTGATTCCTTTGATCTATGAGATTTTGATGTGTGTAGGTCTTGGAACAAGGCCTTCTAAATGAACCATCAGATAGATATGAGCTCACAATTAGTACCTTAAGGTGAAACGTGGAGTTTCAAAGAAGAGTAAATGAGAAGCCATGGAAATTAGGGCACAAAGTCCTAAATCCATGAAAGATAAAGACGTGGAGTCTTGTATCTATAATAAAATGTTTAAGGTGTAGAGTCCAAAATATTTAAAAAGATCAAGGTGTTGAATCTTGGATCTTTAGAGTAGATTAGGGTGTGGAATCCTCAATTTACTAAGGCACGGAGATGCATGCAATAGGGGTGCAGAATCCCTATTCTTATGAAGAAAAATACCACTCATGGGCAACTCAGGGATGAATTTCCTTAATAAAACCTTTGTTCTAACAATCCTACAGTGACTTTCTAAAAATAGAAAGTCATGTCTAACATCTCAAGCATGACTTTCCAAAAATAGTAAATCACCTTACATAAATTGGCAATCAAGTATAGTTGAAGGAAAGTCACTTAACTTATCATTAATCAATCCTAATAGTTCAATCTCGACTTAATCCTCAATATTTTAATATTATTATTATCTTTTATGAGACTGATATTATTATTAAAAGGAAATTACAAGTCACCTCCATCTCCTCAATCACTTCACACCTCTCTCCTTGATGACTCTCATGGCTCTATGTAAATCTCTCTCTTTTAATAATACATTACACTCTATTTTATGCACTCATCACAGAATGGCATATTCCTCTTACACTCATTAAAGACATGTCATAAAAATATTTCTCTTACGCTCTCTTTAATGCATAAGTTACACTCTCCTTAACTAAGGCATGCACACCTCTCCTTAATGGCATGAGTTACACTCCTCTAAATGGAATACTTGGAGAGTGAGAGACTTGGAGAGTAGCCAATTGATTTCGAAATGATTTTTAAATTCCTAAACCAAATTACTAAGTAGCTCTACGTGGTGGAGTTGACCATGAGTGGTGTTGGGAGGAAGTGAAACTTATCTTCCTCAACTTGCCTTGGATATCCCTCTACTACTATATTTTGGTATTGTTTGTGAGGTCTTATAGCTCAGGGGATACAGGGGGAGAAGTTCTCCCTAGATATGGTTGTGTGAAAAACTGGATGGTTCAAATGAGCCGGTTAATGGATCAAAGATGGACCATATTCTTAGTTATTCAAGTTGAATATCTCTTCAGATATAATTTTTATTGTCCTAAAATTATAGTATATCTTTAGCATAAAATAAAATGTATAAATTTAAATTGTTGTAAGAATCTAATTTTGGTTTAAGATTATGTTATTCGGAATATTATTAGATACTTGAAAATCAAGACTAAGAGTGGTCTATATGAATGGATGTTTAGATCTCAAGATGTTATGTAATTATTGTTGGTGTATTCTATTGAACTAACATTGGTATTGTAGCATTTGAGAAAGGAAAGACAAATATCGTTGAAGGTAATGGAAATAAAGAAATTCCAAAGGACGTGGGTAAGAGTTCATGAGTTATGGCTCTATTTCAGGTAATTAGAGACATGTTTTAGAAAGGGTCTTAGGATATTTTGCAAAGTGTTTGTCAAAATCCATGAATGAGAAATGCTATTGTTATTTTTATCATTATGCATAAATATGTGTTAACTTGCAACCTACTAGAGTAGGAAATGGATACATATCTAAAATATACTAGAAGGATTCACTAGATTAGTCATTGAAATAAAAATGTTAAAAGAAAAGCAAGATGGAAGGCAAGAGTTTTAAAGAGAATCATTGAGATAAGTTTCAATCATTATGTATTGCAATAGTTCAAGATGCTTGCCATGGGTTTGTAGGAATGATTGAATGAAAATAATGTTTGATGAATCTCAAAGCCCTCCAATTCACTTACAATGGATCAAATGATTTTAAAAGGAATTTAGACAATATATAAGTAATTATAATTTAAATATAGGTTGTTATTTGTTTTGCATCGTTGTAGATTCAATCTTGCATGCCCTCTGTCTGACAAAAATTGTAAATGAAATTTCCAGAGTCAACATATTTTCTAGCTTTTAAAAATGAATCTATGCATGGTTTTGTATCAATTCAGGACAACATCCGGGGTATTCGTGTCATATGGACCTGTAACCCCCATGTTGATTCCAAAAAAATAATTTTCAAAACCCATATCATAAAACTGGACGATTTTGCATATCGATGCTGCTAACTGTGTGCGTCTGTTATCAAGTTTTGTGTGAAAGAATAAGATGATTTAGTCAATGTTTTGATATTTTGTCATTTGAAGAATTAATATATAAGTTTTATGATCTAAATAAGTTGAGGAATAATCTTATATTCATGTCAAATTTCCTTAAGAGATTGTGGCTTTCAAGTCTTTGACAAAATGTCTTAATGGATCTGTAACCCCCAATTTGATTCCAAAAAAACACTTTTCAAAACCCATATTGTAAAAATGGATGATTTTGCAAATTGTTTCTGCTAACGGTGTGCATCTATTGTCAAGTTTTGGGTGAAAGAATAAGATGATTTAGTTACTGTTTTAATATTTTGTCATTTAAAGAATTAACATATAAATTTTATGATCTAAATAGGTTGAGGGAGAATCTTATATTCATGTCAAATTTCCTTAAGAGATTGTGGCTTCCAAGTGTTTCAAAAAATGTCTTAATGGTTGTAGATTGCTTGTTTGCAAAGTGTTTGTTAAAAGGCCTCAATGGCTGTAGATTGCGTGCTTGCAAAGTGTTTTTCAAAAGTCCTAAATGGCTGCAGTTTTTAGATTATGCTTGCAAAGTGTTTGTCAAAACTTCAATGGATGTAGTTTTTGTGCATATAGATTGTTAGAGTAAATGTCCTATTTATTGTAGCTTTTATGCACTAGAAAATTTATGAATATATTATTTAATGGATGTAGCTTCCTATGTCTGCAAGTTTTTGTATGAATGTGAAAATGAATTTAATAAGTTGTTGAAGTGTGAATAGAGAATAAGACAATTGTTACTTTTATTATGTAAATCTTTCATTTAAAAAAATGGTTGTTGTTGAAAACAATTTTACAATGGCTATTTCTGAAGGAATTTATGCAAATGAGCATAATAAATTTCGTATGAGTTGCATGTATTCATGGGTGCATTCTTGTGCTTCAATGACTGTAAAAATCAACTACTTGTGCCCAATTTATGCAAGTCCATTATTTTACTTGACACATTTTGAAGAATAATACTCTTTTGAATTGGTAACATTAGTTTCTCTTGTTGCAACATTCATTATACAATTCTCACGATTGAAGCATTAGATTAATAATTGGGATTGGTATTTTTAATTTATGAATTTTGAAATTTTTTTGGGTCAATACATTTTGTGATATTAAGAGAAAGTTATCCACAACTTCTTATGTTATATTATTACATTGAAATAGCTGAAGAAATATGATTACATGATAGCTAAGTTAGTCATATTATGAGTAAAACAAAAATAAAAATAAAAATAAATGAAAATTGAGTAGAAGTATTCAATGTGACCTTTACTTCTCTATACTATTGATGGTTGGTAAGGTGGGACCTTACATATGGTATCAAAGCTAGGTTAAAACACTAGGGCCTAGTGGGCCTACATGCTTGCTTGTAGGTTGATGCATGAATGGTTATTTTGCATGCATGTTGACTTTGAAGCATATTGGTTGCATAAAGGATATTATTATTATTATTATTATGTCATTTAGAAACTTGTGAAAGAAAAATAATGTCTTCTTACATTCCTTTATATTTTTGTTAAGACAAATTATAAGAAATATGATAAAGGACTTAAAGACATATTGGGAAAAGATGTGCTTGAGAAGTTGGGGTTAAACCCAAGCATGTGAATGGTTTGATTTTCAATGGGTGAGTGAGATATGTGGAGTGGATGCATGGTTTCATATATGTTTAATGCATCATTATCAATGTGATATGGACCTACCAGTCATCTCTACTAGTTGAAATTGTATCTACAAGGATAAATAATAGCCTAGTCTAAACTATACTTGACACTATCCTAAATAATCGAAAACCTCAACATGAAAAATCTTGGATAGGTTTTAAAGGAGAATCATCAAGTACTAAGAATAATGCAAAAAGCTATGCCAACGTACTTTCAAACAACCCAAAAGAAGAAAGATTATTTCATCAAAGGCCCATCTCAAATCCAAAGAATGAAGAGAGAGTAACTCCAAGGAAGAATGTGTATTCAAATCATGGCTATTACAACAGGTGCAAAACATCATTTCATCAAAGGCCCATCTCAAATCCAAAGAATAAAGAGAGAGTAACTCCAAAGAAGAATATTGATTCAAATCATGGCTATTACAATAGGTATAAAACTATCTTTTTTGGGCATTGTTTTTATTGTAAAAATTTTGGTCATCAAGCTAGACATTGCATGGCCCGTAAGAATGAAACACCAAAATTGAAGGATCAAACAAACAAATCATATGGTCCCAAAGGGCAAGGAAAAATCAAGACCTACAACTTTTTTTATCCCTTGGAAAAATTTGATCCGATGTGCTCATTATGTAATGATAATGGACACAATGAACTAAATTCTCCCCCCAGAAGAAGAAAAGAAAAAAATGAGAATCCCAACACTAATAAATGTTGCCTAGCTATATGTGCTCACAATGATGAAAATCATTTGTTTATGGATAGTGGGTGCTCCAGACACATGACAAGGGACAAAAGGAAGTTTGTCTCATTGAACAAAAATGAATGAAATGTATCCTTTGAAAGTGGATATGCCAAAATTGCTGGAAAAGGAATTATTACCCTTATTAATGGAAAAGGAAAGCCTCAAAATGCTTTGCTAGTAAACGGGCTCAAACACAATCTTCTGAGTGTTAGCCAAATTTGTGATCAAGGACATAATGTTGTCTTTAGCACTAAAGATTGTGAAATAGGGAACTCTTCCTGAGGGGAACTTGTGGCGAAAGGGGTTAGAACACCAACAACATCTACATTCTAAATAAAATTCAAGAAGATAAATGTTACTTAAGTCAAACAGATGAAAGTAGGTTGTGGCACAAGCGACTAGGACATACAAGCTTCAATAACTTGATCAATATCAACAAGATTATTGCAGTAAAAGACATCCCAAAGTTATTCAAGCCAAATCAAGGAGTATGTGATCCATGTCAACATGGAAAGAAAACTAGAACCAGCCACAAGACCAAGGAGTTTTCTACATCAAAGCCTTTGGAGATCATCCATGCTGATTTATGTAGACCAACTAGAACTTCGACACTCCAAGGAGAAAAGTAATTTTCTTTATTTGTTGATGACTATACTAGAATGATGTGGGTATATTTCATAAAATATAAATCTGAAGCATTTGAGTGTTTTAAGAATCTTAAAGCTCTTGTAGAAAATGAAAAGGACTTTAAGATTAAATGTCTCAAAATAGATAGAGAGGGAGAATTCACATCAAAAGAATTTGATGAATTCTATAAAGAACATGGAATCAAAAGAGAAATCTCTACTACCAGAACACCCAAGCAACATGGGGTAGTTGAAAGAAGAAACTGAACAATTCAAGAAATGACAAGAACAATGTTAATAGTAGCTGACTTACAACCAAAATTCTGGAGAGAAGCAGTCGGGACAGTTGTATATAGCTTGAATCGAACTCAACTAAGACCAAATAATGAGAAGACTCCTTATGAATTATGGAAAGGAAGACCTGCTTCAGTAAAATATTCAAGATTTTGAAGCAGTGCTTCATAAAAATCAATGATGGCTCACCAGGAAAATTTGATTCTCAGGTTGACGAAGGGATATTCCTTGGATATTCTACAAGGAAGAAAAGCCTACAAGTGCTACAATAATCGACTATGGAAAATAGTGGAAGGCATTGATGTGAAGATTGATGAAGACCTTCCAGAAAAAAGGAATTGAAGAACGTGAATTTTACCCTCTCATTGAAGAAGAACCTGAAAAAGAAGAAAAACACAAGGAAAAAGAACCATCTCAAACCCCTTCAAAGATGATGTTTCTCCAAAAACATCACCCAGAGAGCAGATTATTGGCAATATAGATGAAGGGATGCAAACCCAAAGAAGGATGACAACTACACAAAAGAAAAATGATGTTGCTCTTCTATCCATGATAGAACTAGAAAAAATTACTCAAGCAAGTAAGGATCCTCATTGGGTAAAAGCCATGGAAGAAGAAATCTCTCAAATCGAGAAGAATGAGACATGGGAGCTGGCACCTTGTCCAAAGGATAAAAATATAATTAGAACCAAGTGGGTGTTCAAAAACAAAATGAATGAAGATGGACAAATCATCAGAAATAAGGCAAGGCTTGTTTGTAAAGGCTATTCAAAAACTGAAGGAACTGGCTTTGAAGAAACCTTTGCACCAGTAGCTCGTGTGGAAGCTATCAGGATGTTCTTGGCATTTTCTTGCTCAAAAGGATTTAAAATCTATCAAATGGATGTAAAATCAGCATTTCTGAATGGAAAACTCAAGGAAGAAGTCTACATGGAGCAACCAGAAAGGTTTAATCTAGCAGAAGGAAAAGAATTTGTTTGTAAGCTGAAAAAAGAATTATATGGGTTGAAACAAGCTCCTAGAGCTTGGTACGCAAGATTGGATCACTATCTACAACCACAAGGCTTCAAGAAGGGGGTGGTAGGAAGTAATCTCTACATAAACATGGATGAGGATAAGTTACTAGTCACACTTGTCTATGTTGATGATCTGATTTTTGTAGTAATAATGATGAGATGAGCCATGAGTTTGCTTAAAATATGTCAAAAGAGTTCGAGATTTCGATGATAGGAGAGTTATATTACTTCCTTGGAATACAAGTATCTCAAACCACGGCAGGCATGTTCATATATGAAGTAAAATATCTTAAAGACATGCTTAAAAGATATGGAATGGAAGACTGTGCACCCATGAGCACACCTAAGACCATAGATTGCAATTTAAGCAAAGATGATGACTCCCTTCCAGTAGATGCAACTCATTACAGGTCAACAATTGGAGCCCTTCTATACTTAACTACTACAAGACCTGGCATTATGCAAGCAGTAAGATGGTGGGAAGATTTCAATCAGTGCCTACACAATCCCATTTTTTGGCCATAAACAGAATTCTCAGATAATTGAAAGGAGCTCCTCCTTTCGGTCTTTGGTACCCTAAGAGCTCAACTCTTACTGTGATTGCATACACCAATGCTGATTGGGCCGGGAGTGTCGATGATCTGAAAAGTACTAGTAGAAATGCATTCTTCCTGGGAGATTGTCTAGTATCTTGGCTAAGCGAAAAACAAACATCCATATCACTATCTACAACGAAAGCCAAGTATATAGCTATCGTAAATTGTTGTACTCAAATATTATGGATGAAGGAAGCTCTAAAAGATGCAACATAGGTAAAAATCAATCAATCACCATCTATTGTGATAACACAAGTGCTATTAACCTAAGAAAAAATCCATTGATGCACTCAAAAACCAAACACATACCAGTCAAGTATCATTTCCTTCGTGAACAATTAGCTAAACTAAACATCATCTTGGAATATATCAATACTAAGGAGAAGATAGTTGATATTTTCACAAAACCTCTTCGTCGAGAAGCATTTGAACATCTTCATCAAAAGATGGGGGTTATTTCTTTAGCATCGCATTAAGTTGATTCATAAAGATGTTGCATGACAGGGGGAGCAGTTCAACAGGGGGAGTCCTTATGCACTCCTTTACCACTGATGTCAAAGGGGTAGAGAAAAAGAATATTGCCATCAATGACAAAGGGGGATATTGTTGATCTAGATTGTCATTAATGTCAATATGGAAATATTCTAGGATACTAAATGATGATATGAAGCCAAGGAGAAGTAGAGTAGATCTGTTAAGAAACAGGAGCAAGAAGGCAAGGAGCAAAGAGGTCATTAGAAGCCACAAGAAGAAAAAAGGAACACATTGGCGGAGGTACAAAAATAGTGTTAACGGAGGAGTTAACATGAAATATCGGAGAAATATTAAAGGAGTTAACATATCGGAGGAGTATTGTAGAATATCAGAGCAGAGAATATCAAAAGTCATAGGAGCTATCAGAGCATAGAAGAGCCATCGAATAAGTATCAGAAGTTATAGGAGGTCACAGGAAGATAATGTTAGAAAATTATATATTACGGAGCAATGGAACACATATAATATTGCAGAAATATAAACACAGAAAACTCATAAAACAAGAGAGACACAGATATACATGGTTCACCCAGTTTGGTCTACACCCACCCTGAACAGCCAGTCCTTCCTTTACATTATCCAGCAAAATGAAGAGACACAACCTACAGCAGATCCGCTATAATATCCTCTATTTTATCTCACAGTCTCACCTCTCTGTTTCTCGCTCACAGAATACACATCTATTTCACAGCCTCAAATACAATGCCCTCATTAAAAAGAGAGGGGCTGCCTTCTAGGGAAAAAAAACCCTAAACTAAACTTAAGTTCTATCATCAGATCATCCACCTAATGAACAACCCAGATTGACTAGAAATTACTAAATTTTATAAGGAAATTTTACATTTGTTTTTGGGGGAACGCTGGCCACCGGACCCCCATAGGGGGGACAAGTCCCCCCTGTGTGGAGGGTTTCAAAAACTTCCTGGGGTATACATCCAACTGAAGCAAAGACCTCTGAACAATCATGCTCCACACTCAACAATCTCCCACTTGGAGAATGATTGTAGCAACTCCACCGTTGTTTCATTTTCTAGACAATGACTCCTCTTTGGATCTCGTTGTTTCTCATCTTCATCGTCATCCTTGAAGACCAATTGAAACTGAGCATATTCTCAGTTTCTCCCTGGTTACAACTTTTGTTAACATATCTGCAGGATTCTAGCTAGTGTGTATCTTTTGCAGCTTCAACTCTCCATCTTCCAAAACTAATCGTATGAAATGGTACTTGAGTTGTATGTGTTTAGTCCTGGAATGAAATGCTGAGTTCTTTGCAAGATGAATGGCACTTTGGCTATCATTGTATAACGTGCCCATATCGTGCTCCTTATCCAATTCACCCATAAACCTTTGTAACCAAGTCATTTCTTTACTAGCCTCTGTAGCAGCAACATATTCTGCTTCTATTGTTGAAAGTGCAACAACACTTTGGATTTTTGAAACCCAACTGATAGTTGTTCCGCAAATAGTAAATACATATCCTATAGTGCTCCTCCTGTTATCTCTGTCACCTGCCATATCTGCATCAGCATATCCCTGTAGAGAAATGTTTGAACCACCAAAGCATAATGTCTGATTTGTGGTACCTTTCAAATATATGAGAATCCATTTCACTTCCATCCAATGTTCCTTTCCTGGATTGTTCATGTACCGGCTTACAACTCCCACTTCATGTGTAATATCAAGCCTTGTGCAGACCATTGCATGCATTAAGCTTCCAACTGTTGATGCATATGGAACTTTAGACATATAATCCATGTCTTCTTGGGTCTTTGGGCACATTTCCTTACTAAGTTTGAAATGGATAGCAAAAGGTGTACTAACTGGTTTTCCATTGTGCATATTAAATCTTTTCAACACCTTTTGTATGTACTCACTCTGAGACAATGTTAATTTACGATTTTTCCCGTCTCTAGTTATTCTCATACCAAAGATTTGTTTTGCAGCTCCCAAATCCTTCATTACAAATGAATTTGCCAATTTCTTTTAAGCACATTTATTTCCTGCATGTTAGACACTGCAAGAAGCATGCCATCTACATACAATAACAATATAATATAGCTGCCATGATTTTGCTTTTTCAGAGAAACACAATGATCAAAGTGACGTCTAGTATAACCTTGTTCAGACATAAACTTGTCAAATTTTAGATACCACTACCTTGGAGCTTGTTTTAAGTCATAGAAGCTCTTCTTCAACCTGCACACTAGTTTCTCCTTCCCTTTCACTTCATATCCTTGTGGCTGCTGCATATATATCTCTTCCTCCAAATCCCCATGGAGAAAGGTTGTCTTTACATCTAACTGCTCAAGATGCAAATCTTCAACTGCTACTAGACTTAAAATAGTTCTGATTGAAGTCATTTTAACAATAGGAGAAAATATTTCATCAAAATCAATACCTTTCTTTTGTGCAAACCCCTTCACCACAAGTTTAGCTTTGTACCTCTATTTTTCTCCATCTTCTTCCTTCAACCTGTAAACCCATTTATTCTTCAATGTAGTTTTTCCTACAGGCAACCTGACTAAGTCCCAAGTCTTGTTATGCATTAAGGAGTCCATCTCTTCTTCCATGGCTACCTCCCACTTCTTCCTTCTTTCAACCTGCATTGCTTCTTCATAACATTCAGGTTCACTAGAATCAATCAACAATAAATAATATAATGAAGGAGAGTATCATTCAGGGGGTCTACTTATCCTGGTAAATCTTCTAACACCACTTTCAGGTGTTTGGGGTGCCTGTTGCTGTTTTGGTGGTTGTTTTTGTTGTGGTTGTTGATTATTATTATTTTTAGGCACCTTTACTTTTTCAGTGATTTCATCAAGAACTGCGTATTCCTTGTTTTCTTTTATCTGTTTCTTTTCCTGCAATTGATTATTATACAAGACCTTTTCATTGAATATTACATCTCTACTCCTAATGATTTTGTGATTTTCGTAATCATATAAGCAATAACCAAAATCATTAACACCATATCCAATAAAGGTACATTTCTTTGACTTTGCCTCAAGCTTTGTTCTATTTTCTTTATCAATATGGACAAAGGCCTCACAACCAAAAGGCTTTAAAAAAGAGTAGTTTACCGTTTTACCTGTCCATGCTTCCTCTAGAACACCACCATCCAAGGAACTTGAAGGCCCTCTATTTATTAGATAACCAGTAGTATCTATAGCATATACCCAAAACTATAAAGGCAATCTTGCATGCAATCTCATGCACCTTGCACGCTCCATGATTGTTCTGTTCATCCTCTCTGACACACCATTTTCTTGTGGTGTTCTTGGAATTATCTTCTCTCTACGAATTCCATGCTCTGAAAAATACCTATCAAACTCTTTGCTGCAATATTCACCTCCATTGTCTGATCTAAGACACTTCAATTTCTTTCCTATCTCAATCTCAACCAAATATTTCCATTTCTTGAAAGTATCAAATACATCAGATTTATTCTTAATACAATAAATCCAAGTTTTTCTAGTTGCATCATCAATAAAAGTAACATAATAATGAGAGCCACTGAGGGATGATATCTGAGCAAGTCCCCATACATCTGTATGCACAAGCTCTAATTTTTCGCTCTTCTTTTATTTCCCAACTCTGAGAAATCTGACTCTCTTCTATTTTCCATAAATGCAATTCTCATAGAAGTATAAATCAACATGCTTCAAACCTGGCAACAAATTCCTTGAGTGAAGAATCTTCATCCCCTTTTCACTCATGTGTCTGAGCCTATGATGCCATAAAGTTGCATCTGCTCCTTTGGAAGTTAAAGCATTAACAGAGTTAGAAATACCATTGCATAAATACAATGTACCAACCTTTTCGCCTTTTGTTATTACTAGGGCTCCTTTGGTGACCTTCCAAGCTTTATCTGTGAAAGTTGTCACACAACCTTCACCGCCTAATTGCCCTGTTGAAATCGGATTTTTCTTTAGATATGGAACATGCCTTACCTCCTTTAGTAGCCATTGGTTTCCATTATGCTGTTTTACAAGAACCTTACCCATTCCAACAATTTTACAGGGTTTATCATCACCCAAACGAACATGTCCAAAATCTCCTTGAACATAGTCATGAAAGTATTTCTTACCAGCTGTGGGATGGAATGAGGCCCCTGAATCTACCACCCAAGAATCAGTAATATTTTTGAAAGAAAGAATCAAAGCATCTTGTAACACCTCACTTGTCACATTCGCTTCATTATTGTTTTCTTACTGTGCATCTCCTTCTTTTCCCTTTCGAGATCTATAGTCTTTCTTTAGGTGTCCTTTATTTCCACGTTTCCAACACACTATACCTGATCTAGACATGGATCAGCCTTTCCTTAATTTACTGTGATATCCTGAGCTCTTTCCTCTTTCCATTTTTCTTCCCCTAGATTCTGCACTCAAAGCATTACCCAATGTCTCACCAGAGCTTTTCCATTGCATTTCCTCGCTAAGGATAGCACCGAGAACATCATCAAACTTTAAAGTACTAGATCCAAAAACAGAGTTACTAATGGCCATTACTAAACCATTCCAACTTTCTGCTAATGAGCACAAGAATAACAGAGCTCTAACTTCATCATCAAATTTTACCCCTATAGAGCATAACTGACTTGTAACAGTATTAAAATCATTTAAATGGTCTGCAATAGATCCACCTTCCGACATCTTCATATTAAATAACCGTTTCATAAGAAATACCTTGTTTGAGGCCGAGGGTTTTTCATATAGTTTCTCGAACGCCTTAATCAAACCCTCTGTCATTGTTTCCTTCAAAATGTTGAAGGCAACTGATGTTGCGAGGCACAACCGTATTGTTCCGAGTGCCTTTCTATCGAGAAGGTTCCATTCTTCATTTGTCATACCCATCGACATCTTTGTTTTTCCACCCAATGGTAGGTATAGATCTTTCTGATATAGATAATCTTCCATCTGCATCTTCCACAGCGAGAAGTTTTGGCCATTAAATTTCTCGACCCTAAACTTATCATCTACCACCATTGCTCCCACTTGAACGAGGAACCCTTCTTTCCTGCGAGTTTATCAACCAAATAGACCTTCGGCTCTGCTACCAGTTGTTAGAAAATTATATATTACGGAGAAATGGAACACATATAATATTGCAAAAATATAAACACAGAAAATGCATAAAACAAGAGAGACAGATATACATGGTTCACCCAGTTTGGGCTACATCCACCCCGAATAGCTAGTCATTCCTTTATATTATCCAACAAAATGAAGAGACACAACCTACAACAGATCCATTGTAATATCCTTTGTTTTCTCTCACTGTCTCACCTCTCTGTTTCTCACTCACAGAATACACATCTATTTCACAGCCTCAAATACAATGCCCTCATACAAAGAGAGGGGTTTCCTTCTAGGGAAAAAAACCCTAAACTAAACATAAGTTCTACTATCAGATCATCCACCTAATGAACGGCCCAGGTTGACTAGAAATTACTATATTTTACACGGCAATTTTACATTTGTTTCTAGCTTCAGGGGTGCTGCCCCCGAACCCCCAACGGGGGACCGCTGGCCCTCCGACTCCCTAGTCGGCGGGGATCAGCCCCCCTCCAGAAAAACTTCCTAGGGTATACATCCAGCTGAAACAAAGACCTCTAAACAATCATGTTCCACACTCAACAGATAAGCCACAGAAGAAACAACTATTAGAAGAGCAGGGGTAGGAGTGTATGTCTGTTTTGATCGTGGCTGAAGGCCTGCACTAAATCCTAGCCATCGATCTCATTTTCAATGCTTACATCATAGTCAACAGCAGGAGTAAAGTCTGTTGTTAACTCATGTGCTAGTTGAAGACCCGCAAGACATAGATTTGATGACCTCGTATATCTAATGGATATCGAGTCACAAAATGATCGGACGTTAATCTTAAGCACAGACCCAAACTTTTATAGATCGAGGATTTATAATCCTTATCAGATCCGTAAAGGTGGTTAAGTGTCACGTAAGGTTTCCAGACGATATCGTTATGAACCATTGGATCCAACGCGCCTTGATCAAATGGTGGAGGATTGACGATTAGATTTGTCGATCGGGTGGATCAACAACCTTTGGGTTGAAGATGAGATCAATGGTGGAGAATTAATCCGATAAGACTTGGGACTAAGTGGACCTGATTGAGCTATCAAAATAAGCTTACTGGGATATCTCATTCGTCGCATATCACTAGTCTTAAAGAAATGTAACGATGGTAAGCCACGATTGCGATTAAGGTCATGATGTGGCAGGTGGGACCACCCATTATATGGTTTTAACTATGTTCATATGAGAATATCGATGATGTTGATATCAGAGGACAGAGTATGTTATGGGCACGACTTACAAAATACCTCCAGAAGTTGTGATTACAATTAGTGACGTGGATGTGGGACCTCCTTGGGTAATAAAAGGAACAAAGGAAGCTAAAGAGAAAAGAAGAAAGAAGAAAACTGAAGGTCAAGTGACACTGCTGCGTGGGTTAATCTTTGAAATGCTTGAACCTGTGATGATTTAAAAAAGAGGATCAGTACATATCATAATTGAGTTGAACAATTTGGTGAAGCGAAATAAGGTTGATTTGCCATCATTTGAAGGGAGAAATAGACTACACAAGTACTGAAGTATTCATGAGTATGATCCTTGGAAGTAAGAGATCGGGCCACTAAGAACTGTGAGAAGTAGTCACTCCTGAAGCACTTACCACGACAGATATAACAACGCATTGAATCAAAGAATTTTTTTTTGTGTGCAGAAAGTTAGGCGTCTCACGCATCTATCACAGAGAAGATGTAACGGTTCACAACTCGTAAACTGGAAGAAACAGAGGTAAGTTGCAGGTCCAGTAGGACAAAAGAAAGCAGGAGGACAAAAGTAAGTCATAGGTCCAGCAGGGTTGGGAGCAGAGAATAACTACCAAACATATCTAGACAATATACAGTAGAGGGTTGGAGCCCCTGGGGTAGGTGCCTCAGAATTGGAAGGATTGGTGTCCTTGGAGTTGGTGCTCCTAAATCCAAGGTTGGTACCTTGACAAGATAGGGTTGGTGCCCTGGAGGTTGGAGCCTCACAAAAATTCCAAGTTGGTGCTTGGCAACAGATTGAAGCTTTATATATATTGTACCTGTTTCATTGTAAAGATTATATTAATAAAAGCATGTATTCCTATTGTTCATTTTGTGTTCTAAATGTAAATGATTTAACTCGTAAAATGACAATTGAATACTGATTCCCCCCCCCCCCCCACCAGTACAGTATGATGGTCTTGGTGTGTATTCTTTGGGAATGTGTAACAAGTGTAAGGCAACGATTCAATTAACATGATGATTGAGTTCATCATCTTAAGTTTGGTTCTTTTCTTACCTACATTAATGGAAACTCAACAGAAGCTACCTTGAAGGATGTCACTTTTAACTATGAATGTAGATTCAAGAGTAATGTATGTGCATTGATTTTTTGTGTTAAAATATGATTTGGGAATACATTCTTAATGAGTAAGAATGGAATTCCTATTATTTATTTGACATGATTTTGTGTAGTTTGGGTTGACTTTATGCATCAAATAACTTGAAAATACTCAAATACTAGGTTGAGGTATGACCTTCCTAATAAACAAGAGGCTTAAATGACTGGTGCATGAAGGGTTGTGGAAGCCATTTGAAGGAACACTTGAAGGTTATGTTTTCCCTAATTTATGTATGGGTGTGGAATCCATACCATGGTAAATTTTAGGGGCGAATTTTAGCCCAAGGGCAAAAATTTAAGGGTTTTTCATTTTAAAGGGGCGAAATTTTTATAAAACATCCATTTCATATATTTAGCCCAACTTTTATTTAAAAATAATTATTTTTTTCATTTTATCCCCAAGAAAAAGGGAGGATAAACTCATTTGAGCCAATTCGCTCAGTTTGGGAGGTTGTATTTGGTCCCAATCACCCTGATTTCTTCTGTGAACGGCTCCTTGTTTTCAACTCTAGTTTTCATGGTTTTCATCGATGGCAAGGGTGTAAATAAATAAAATATAAATAAAGTGGAGGTATGGTAAATAAATATAAATATAAAGATCCTCTTCGGGCTGGATCTACCCAGTTCTTACCGTGGACGTAGCGGCTACCCGACGACCATGGGTATCTGTCAACCACACGTGAAAAAAAAATATAAAAATATAAAAAAACTAGAAGTATGGTAAATAAATAAAAATATAAATAAAACCTTTTTTTATACTTACTCCAAAGGTATGATAAATAAATAAAAATATAATTAAACTAGAGGTATGGTAAATAAATAAAACATATTTTTATATTTAGTCCATAACCCTCTTTCTATGTAAGAAGGCTCAAAAAGGAGGTTTTATTTAAGTGAATCCTATGGGCCAAATACCATATTTATAAAAGAGGTATGGTAAATTCATAAAAATATAAATAAATGAGAGGTATGGTAAATAAATAAAACATTTTTTTATATTGATTCCATAAGTCACCTTGTATTTACGAACACTCAAAAAATGAGTTATATTTAGGTGAAGCCTATGGGCCAAATACTACGGGCCAAATACCATGGGCCAAATTATTATTAATACCATGCAAAAAAACATTATTAACCCTAATATTAATATTAATAAAAATAAAGATGTCACATGGTATTGACCCATGGTATTCACATTTAATGTAGTCTATTTAAAGGGGGAATTAAATCAGCATAGATCTATCTTTACTATGGATCTACTAAGCGTCGAGAGGGATCAAATATCGTGATACGCAAACTAGCATAGAGTGAAAAAATATTTGATCCCTCTCGGGTCTTGGTAGATCAAGAGTAAAAATGGATCTTGTAATTTAATGTCACTTAAACATTTTAACTCGGTTAAAAAATAAAAAAGTAAAATAAAATAAAATAAATCAATTATTAGTTTTATTAATTTTTGTAAATTACTAATAGTAGTTTTTAAGCTCCAGGTTTATGATAACCCATGGTATTGAACCATGGTAATACCATGGTATTCATGTGAGAACAAACTATTTAAAGGGGGAATTCTATTAGCTTAGATCCATCTTAATTTAGGGTCTATAGTGCTAAGAGGGATAAATAGATTTCATCCCTCTAAGAGTGGTAGATGTGGATTTAAGAAGGATATAGGTTGATTTTTATGATAATGAAGATAATAAATAGACTTAGGATATTATATTGTAAAAAACATCTTAAGGTGAATGGTTAAAGCTACATTTAGTCACTTCACAAAATTTAGTAAAAAATACCAATATCTCCATTAATATTGGTTTATCTGATTTAACAAAAAAAAATCAAAACATTGAAATCTTAGCACTCTTTTCGCATCACCTTTGCAGAAGAGAGATAGTCCCCGCCTATATTTCCCACCATTTTTCAAACATTCTCAATATGTTATCTTCATGAAAAAGTTAAGGGATTGATGTTGAATTAGTTGTTTGATAAATATGCTAGTCTGTACAACCTCAATTTTTCAAACGTTCTCAATATTATATTTTCATGAAAAAGTTAAGGTACTGATGTTGAATTAGTTGTTTGATAAATATGCTAGTTTGTACAACCTTTCATCTTCTCTGTTATTCTTAGTTTTCCTAATGATCTGTAGGGGTTGGGCCACTGCACCATATTGTCCTAAAAGGCAGAGGTTGTGCACCAAAAAGGAAAGTAATCCACATGTTACAACGTTGTTAAAAAATGCAAGATGTATGAAAGTAGTGAATTATGCTAATAAGAAATTTAGATTGGGAGAGATGTAATTAAAATTTATTATTTAATTGAAGATTTCTAATTAAAATAATAATAATTATACATTTATATATTTATATATTGATTAGAAGGCTTCTAACAACGGTCACTTCTTTCCATTAGATCCCCTTTAGGCCTTTGGGATACCTACTACTTTCTTATATGATATAGTTGGGGCTTGCTATTCTTAAATACTTGGATAAAAATGAAAAAGTTGTTATAAACATGTTGAGTCTACCTTAAGGATTTTATCATCTATTACGTGATGATGATGAACATGGAAATTCTACTTAGGAATATGATGGAGCAACTCAAGAAAAAATAGTAGTTGTTGATGACAAAAACGGCATACAAATTTTACAAATGCTAATCAAAATGAAATTGTTGAAATGAATATGATTGAAGGTGGTCAAGTGATGGGAAGCATTAATGAACAATTTGCATTGCTAAGCGAAGTGACCCTACATGAGTGGTTAGCGGAAGCCATGATGAATATGAATTGAAATTGTCTTTACGAAGACTAATGAAGAAATCCTTAACATGCCTTCATTCGTGTTGGGCCATAAGGTGTACAAGTGGTGGGGACCAGAGTTACATAAATCTTTTATTGTTGGTCTATTAAACTCCATAATTCAAGGTAGGAACCATTTGTTGGTTGGGCAAGATACAACTATTCAGGTAAGAGAAAGGAAGGTCGGTAAGTAAGGGGGCCCTGCTTCATTTTCCTACTTGCATAAAGCCTGCATGAAGGGGAGGGACTTTAACACAATGAATTAAAATAGAAGATTGCATCATAAGACCACAGGTAAGGTTCATGGGTATGGGATTCCCTCAATTCAACACTTCATGACCTGGTATAATGACTTTCATAACATATATGTTTCTTGAACAATAGAGTGTAATGACCAAATATCATATGGAAGGATGAACTACCTGAAAGTCGATGGCTTAAAAACTACCCGGAGAGTGAATGAAAGTGTTTATAAATTTCCCTTGCAAATATAACAAATTATCCTTACAATGAGGCTGCAAATTTGTAGAAGCAAGAAAGTCCTTAGTCACAGATAGGCTGGCATTTGAAAAACTGGTTTGATATGGAATCAATAAGGTAGTGATGGAAACACTGAAGGAAACAAAATTTGGGAGAAAAGTAAAACAAAATTTGTACAAACATTAATCTCTCATAGCTTGAAGAAAGTGGTAGAGAAAATATTAAGCTCTCCCACTTTGATAGAACTAGTGGTCAAGATCAACACCTACAAGAACTTTGTTGTGGAATTTTATCAAAACTAATAGAAGGATATGAAAGAGTGTACAGTAAGAACCTTGACAAACATGACCACTGAAACTTGCAACATTGTTTGTAGGAAGAGAAAATCATGTTTCTTTTTTCCAAACATGTGTGTGAGTATATTACAGTTTAATGAATATGTTTTCCTATCATATATGGTTTCATACTTTAACAAAACATTCCCCAAGACTTCATAATGTTTTATTATTCAGTGAAAGACTTGCCAAGATCTTACAAGATTTTATAATTCAGTGAAATATTTGCCATGACTTTACAAGATAATATAATTTGGTAAGAGGTTCATCAAAAAAATTAATAATACATATTATATTATTGATAAAATTGCCTCCCATTTTTCCTATGTATCATGGCGATTCGCCCATTTATTATACATATAAATTTAGGGTGGTTCTTAAAATCTTCCCTAATCCATACTAACATATATCTATGAGTGAAGTAATTCTTCTAGTTAGAATGAACAAAAATATTATGATGAAATCTCATAGACATGATTAAGGCGGATTGATTATGTTTAATTAAAGTTAAATGGATAGAGATATGTAACATGAATTTTCTTGAGATTTAAATCCATTATTTTATTTTTATTACAAATGAAGATACTAAGGTTGGTATAGTGAACACCATTAGATGGTTTAGAATGTTTGTAATAATTAATTTTGATATATGGAGTCAAGTGTGAACTAGGTATCTATCCTCTAGTATTTTAATTATTTTGTATGTGTTGGATTTAGGTAGAATTAAAATGATTTTCAAATGATTGAAATGTAGAAAATATTATTATGATAAGTTGATGAGATATCTTTTCTATTGGCTCAAGATAAATTAGGTATATGAAATCCATAATAGTCTCTTTCATTATTTTGTCAGTTGAATATTGGTTGAATTCTATTTAACCAAATTAATTAGAGAAATTATGAGGATTGAACTCATGAACTGCTCTAAACTATTGCTAGTTAGGTGATCGAGTAAAAATTCATATTGTTTATGAACTTGATGAACTACTTTCTTGGAATTTGATTAACTTGTAAATTGTTAAAAGAATAACATGTTTAAAAGATAAAGCATTTTATGTGGTGAGAACTTTGTTTTATTTGAACTTAAAGAAAAAAGTATGTGATTAATGAAAAGCTTAGTTGAGTTCTTGTTTAATAAGAGATATTTTTTTGAGGGAGAAATTGAAAGAGAGCAAGATCACATTTTGATGAATTGTAATTCTTGCGTGATTTAGAAGCCAAAAATGATTGTATTATATGTGGAATGGAAGAGATTGAAGGATTTAGGACTTTTGTTCTTGGATGTATAGTTGTATGAGTAGTTAGCAATCCTGCAAAAGGTTATAATTTTTTGAGAGGTAGTAAAAAAAAAAATATATCCTTAGGCTAGAAATGTCTTTATGATAGTCTAAATCTAAATTAAAATCAACAAGATTCTTCACAATTTGAGAAATGTATGGTTTTCATAACTTGTTTTTTTGAGTGTATGTATTAATAGTAAGGAATAAGACGTGAAACCAAATGGATTGATTCATTATTGAATAGAAATCACGAATGATTTTATAGTGGGAAAACAAGTTGAGTTATAGTTATCAAGAGAGATTCAATAATATATATATTGTATTTGTATAATTATGAAAGTTGTTCTTGATTACAAGCCACTTTCGAAAATATATATTTAATTATTTTTGGATTGAATATCTTCTAACTGAATCATTCATAGTTGATTCTCAAGTAAGAGAAGTGAATAATAATGAAGATTATGGGAATTAAAGGAATGGTCTATAATACAAAAGTGGGCCAATAAGGACTGTATGGAACCTTAGCTTGTTAGTTTAAAAAAAATGGTGTCTTAAACCTAAAATTGTGATTTTTCCTAAAGAGTAAGCATTTAATAAAAAATATAGGTAGGTCCTAAATATTTTGATTGCAAGGATGTCCTATGGAATGAAAAGGGGAAACTTGGATTGAGAAGACATAAATTAAGTGAGATGTAAGAGTGGGCTTCATATATGACATCATGTTGTGTTGCATAGTTTCACTGAAAATTGTATGTGGATGATTTTATGCTTCTTGTATGCAAATTTGATTGTGAGATGGGATGGACCATTATTGTTTTTTTTTACAACCAATGTGTGAGCTATTTATAGCTTAGAAACCTCACTGTACTATAGAACCAAGAATATGACTTAGGTAGGATTCATGTAGACTATGAAAAATAAGAACATGTAGAATATAAAATTATTATAGATATCTTAATTAGATGTCATATAAATTACATAAAATAGTATTTTGATATTGTACTATAAGTGGTATGGTTGGTTTTGATATAGAAACATGCATAATATGGCATGGATATATTTTCTACTTGATTAAGAATGGTATGTTTCATTTCCATGGAGTTGCTTCCAATTAAAAAAAAAAAATTAAACTATGGTTTGGCATGAATAAAAAGATGTCAAATACATATACATAAGGTTAACACCTTAGTGATAGGAGAATTGAAAATAACTAAGTATCTTATGGCTGTAGGAAAAACTTCGGGCCAATTTTAGCCCAAGAGGGGGAGTATGTAGTGTCCCTTCTTGGCGAGATAGCTTTGATGACACTTAGAGGGGATGATTTTAATATAATGATATAATATTATGCGTGACAGACTTATGTACATGCTTATATGTGTTTCTGGGAAAACTAGTATTCCTGAAGAATGCTAGCCCTCTAGGTTTGGCAGCTACCCTAGCAACAACAGTTTAAAGCAATTCAACGATTTCTTCTATGTGTAACAGATAAGAGAAAGATAATGGAAGCAACCTGGAACTTCTGCTTGATCCCTTGCTTGATCTTTCAACCCTTTGACAGACCCTGCAACTCCTCCCTATACTTAACACGCTTGGAGAGTACTTGCACAAGTACAGCAACAAAGAACTGTCAAAGTATCATGATCTATTACAACATAAACATTACAGAATCAGATATATAATGAATGAATGATAGCATTCACAAATGATAACATTCACGATTGCACAATCATATGGAAGAAAACCTAAAGAACTTTATTAATAGAAGGGAGAATTACAACCCAGTTGTATGGTCCAGCATCATCCTCCTAGCTTCAATCCTTCTTCACCTCATGAAATAGCAAGATCACTCCAACAATACAATGCTCTTTCCTCAATTACAAACTATCAGCACTTCCTTGCAATTCACAATATTCCAACGTCTAGATCTCTTAGATGAGGGATCCATTTATAGATGTGTGCAAGGGTGTGAGTCATCCATGGGGTTTGATTAGTGTCATTCCACTTGTTACAATGGGTTCCACAAGAGAAGGGATTGGAGATTTCTTAAATCCATTATTCATCCTTGGGCGAATTCAAAGAGGCAAGTGGCATAGGAGAAAGTTCTGGAAGATTTCATGAACAATCAACTGACAAATGTCCCATAAATTTTTCAATCCTCGCCCATCGCACCCTATAGAAGGCCTAGATAGTATGAATCGCACCCTGGTAGTGTACCACTCAGTATGCATCGCACTTTGCCAGTGGAGAAGTTAGTATGGTTCAATTTAGGCAGTTTCAAGATGGTTTCTTAGTTGGAACTTTTGGGGAATGATGTATTTAGATGACTATGTTCCTTTATGGTATGAAACAACTCTTTTAGGGGTTGATGAGCCCTAATACATCGACATATAAGTTTGGGGTTGATGTATCCAAGTATGTCTATAACAGTTTCCCCCTAAAGTATGAAGTCGTAAATGTTGATGTTGAGTGAAATTATTTATCATGAGGATCCAAAGTTTCGAACTGGAAGGTGACCTACAATGTTACAATACAATAGATCATCATAATATAATTTTCATGATCTAGCTGAGGGAGGCATTCCCATGCTCAGCTTTATAAATTCATTTCATGTACATAGATCAAATAGCTGTCTGCAGATACAGATTGGTGAATCTTCAGATATAGAGTCATCATCCATGGTTAGGATGACCATCTGTGTAGAGCCTTTGTACATTTGATGTTTTTATATTCCTGAATATATCGTAGCCCGGATGGATGAAACTAGATCCGGGGTCTTCAAACTCGTCCAGTCTTCACTCGATGTACAAGTCAATCCATGTGAAGAAATGTTCTGAAGTCGAACATGGAAAGACATCACCTGATTACCAGCCAACGATGTGAGTTGCTAACAGACGCGAGAGGAATCATCAATAATGATAATGGCCCTCAAGGTACTAAAGTACAATTCATGTGGTGTGAATACATTATCTGATGTCGAACACCACACAAAATATTTTGATCAAAGGCCATTGATGTCAACCTGTCGCTGGAAGTGAGAAACTTGCCATCGATGTATGCAAGCTCCAAAGCATTGAAAGGGTTATTTCTAAGTCAACTTCTTGGATAATGAGCTGATGTCGACAAGAAGTGACTTGTCGTAGGAGGGCCTTGATGTATCCCACATCTATGACATGAAACAAAGCAAATGATTTTCTGGAAATGAAAAATTAACTGACAACACAAGGTTCAGGAATGGCGGTCATGAAAAAATGAAGGTTGGCAGTATTGCGGTGGACGAAACATTAACTGGATGGTGATTTCTCAACTGAATGACTTCTCTTGAACATGTTGGCGACACTGATATGAATTGGTAGCGTTAACCCCAAAATATGGATGGTATGAAAGACCAATGGTGAGATGACCGGTGAATGGAATAACCCAACCCAACTCAATAATGGTGATGAAGTGAAAGTGTCATGTTCAAGAGCGACTTGCTACCATAAATTCTTCAAGTTTCTTCCCCTCTTTCCCCAGTCATTGCTAACCAGTACCTCTTTATTTTTTTCAAGCTTGAGGAGGATAACATATGCTTGTTCTTTAATTTTCCCTTCGGGCAAACTTGTCACTATTTAATGTTTTAACGAGTCTAGCGACAGTGAAACTTGGTCTTGTCTAGATGGACAAGTTTGTCACTATTATTTTAAATGAGTTTAATGACAAGGATAAATTGGTCCTTTTCATGTTTAGAGAGTTTAAAAAAGGGATGAAAAGAAAACTCCATAAGCTTTTTTCGTAAAGTAATCCCCTAGGTCTGAAAAAGGATAAAATAATACAGGAGGGATGACATTTCCAATACTTTAACAAGCTGGAAAATACAAGCACTCGACAATATTTTCATATTTAATGAGTCTTAAAAGGGTTTAAAGAGGACTCTATTTTGAGGAACGAGTGGTGTCTAGGGTAGCAACTAGTTCTTGTGATGTTGGAACTTCTCAAAACATGTTGATTTCTGTGAAGAGGCTGGCTAATAAGACCACTCATTGCGACTATTCCTCAAAAAAGAGTAAAACATCCAAGTGGAAGTGTATGATTGGCCAAAGGGATGGTGGTGATGGGATGTACAAAACAAAGGTTCAAAAGGCTGATAGAATGGCAATCACAAAGGTTAATTACTTGTAAATGGGTTCATTTTTTGACAAGCTTGAACCATGGGGAACAATTCTTGGATTCGGTTTCATTTTTACACAAGCTTGAAATGAAAAACTATGCTTAGATTCAATTTCATTTTTACACAAGCTTGAAATGAAAAAACTATGCTTGAATTCAGTTTCATTTGTACACAAGCTTGAAATGAAAAAACTATGCTTGGATTTGTTTGCATGCCCCCAACATGATGAAAGGAAGAGTCTCTTGTAACCAGATGGAAGTCACTACAGTGAAGCAGGATGGTTATCCAACACCTATTTGGCTTCATTCAGATAGACAAAGGTGAATGGTGTGATAGACCAATCACATAACCTGCAAGGAAACCTATCTTTACAACTAGGTGCATGCACCCCAAGCTTCATTACACTCACCAGACTACTCATGGTTATCAGGTGGATGGAACGAAGGTTCAAGTGATACCATTGATGTAGGACCATTTGGGGATGATGATTGACTTGGAGCTATGTTTGGACCGGGAAATGAAATTCGGTCAACAGTGAAAATCTTTCCTTCATGCGAGAAATGTATCACTCAGAAGAGTGTTCAAACAATAGCTTCCATGTTATAAACATAGTCACGCCCAAGAAGTAAATTGTAATCTAACAGACTTGAAACTACCATCACATTTAGATGAACGATTTTCCCTCCCAAAGTAATAGGTAACTTAGGAAGGGTCCCTAACGGTCGACTTTCTCCTTTGTTAAAGCTTAACAAATTCTGTGTAACAGGCATAAGCGGTGGCGAACTAAGCACTTTCCAAGCAGTTTAGGAAAGGATACTCACTGATGCAACTTCATCTATAATAGTGCCAGACATGATCATTTTACAAACTTGTACTATGATCTGAAAAGGTACATAAGAAGGAAGGTGGCATCTTGCTAGTCGATTCCAATCAAAGGAAGTGACTAGACTACTTGGAGGGGGTGCTGCAGAAATGGGAGAATTGACCCCTTGTGTTACGAGAACTGGAGGACTTTCCTCTTTTCTTGATGGAACGGGAAGATTACCCCCAAGGTCGTTAGAATTCGAAGTAAAAAAAACAACTTGAATGGTATCATTTTCACTCTCTTCGGGAAAGGTACAATTAGCTGAAGGTGAAATTGGGTCAGCTGTTACCTCGACCTGTTGACTTTGGTCAGGTGTAGACTCATAAGATTCACTTTCAGAGAGAGTGGTTTCGACCGACAGTTGATTTAATTCAATCGGTTTTTTAACTAGTGAAGGACTTAGGCAGAGTTTCCTGTAACCAGATGGAAGTTGTTACGGTGAAGCAGGACGGTTATCCGGCACTCTTTTGGCTTTGTCCATGAAAGGACAAAGGTGAAGGGAATGGTTACCTTCACATAACCTACATGGAATCCTGACCTTTCCCTTTTATCCATGAACTTTACTATCACTAGTTGATGGTGTGTTACCAACATGATCTCTAGAGGTTGATGACACCAGATGGTGTGAACGGGAAGACCATTCTTTCAAGATCCGAGGAAAGTAAGGATAGTCTCGATGAAAATTGTCTCCCGCACAAATTATGTATGGATATTTGGCTTTGGGAAGTTTAATGGACGGATTTTCATCAGATGATGCATTCAAAGCAATGGTTGCTTGGTTGCCCCTTTGCTGAATTGGCTTCTTCTTCTCCTTCCCTTTCTTCTTCTTCTCAGCCACCTGGTTACTAGTATCACTACTTTCACCAAGCGAAGAGGAAGAAGGGGAGGGAGAAAAAAACAAGGAAGAAGGCGAAGGGTCAACTTCAAGATCAACTAGAGGTTGATTTTTTTCAGTTGAAGGTGTACTCCCATTTTGAACCAAAGAGGTTGAAAACAGCCATACGGGCAGGCCAATGGTAAGTCCCAAAAGGGATAATGTAGCCATATAAGGAGCACCAATATTTCTGAAGGAAGGAAAGGGACTAGGATTCCCTTCAATAGGGATTCCTTGATTAGTGGACTTCATATTTGTCTCCATATCTCAAGCTAAGATCAACAAAGGGACAGGGATGTTATTCTGAATTCAATTAATTTTAATAACACTTTGACACAACTTTGCTTTTTCAGTTTGTAAGAGTCGAGAAAACACTAAAGATGACTCTAGTCTCCTTCGATTTTTAATGAGCCTGAAAGGATGAGTGCTCAAATGGACCTTTTCTTTTAAGGAGTCGAAAAGGAATGAAAGTGACTACTCTGGAAAATCTAGACAGAAGGATTACCAAACCGATCGCAAAACTGCAATATACACCTTGGTGATAAATTAAAGAGAAATTACTAAGGACTTATGTACGGAAGTCAATCTTCGTGAATGTTGTGTTCAGTGCATTGCGATCAATAAGGCAGCAGACTCAGTTTCCTATGGATAAAGGATTTAAACCTATTATGGTCTCCCAATATATATGCGACCGTACAAGGAGCACAAATCCATGCTAGCACTTATCGTATCAAGGAGGAAAAATCACCCAACCTTCAATGAAAATGATAGCCATTAGTTTTAATGACGCCGGAACACATCTCTAGCCTAGACCTCTAGATATGTTGCGTTAAGTTCCAAAGCATTGTTAAATTCATTGAAATTCATTTTAAAGTTGATCTTGTTTAGAGTTTTCCTTTCAATGGTTCACCACGTGATGATAATTTGAAATTCCTAAGATTCAATCTACAATGATAAATAATCTTTGTTTATTTTGAGCAATGAAAATCCTATCTACTAGGGAAAGAAAATTATAGTGCTTTTAAACAAAGAGCAAAGAGCACACACTAGTGTATTTTTCTAAATCATATTTTCGCACACAAACAAAAAAAAATGCTAAATGCAAATGCATGTATTTGTTTTCGTTCTCCTTAATGTGAAAATTTCCAAAAAGGAAAACTAAATGCAGCAAAGATATGAAATATTTTACTCAAAATGACATCAATTTCTTCTTCAAAAGAGAAAGGAAGACTCAACAACACTTTTCAATTTTGAATAAAAATGCTTTCGACACTTCAAATATAAACAAATCAAACCAGATATATGAAGAAAAGTTCAATCAATTATCAAGGGAAGGAATAAGTCATGACACTTCTCTTTTCGACACAAAGCGACAATTATGACACTTTTTTAATCAAAGCGACAAATAGATTTAAGAAACTTTTCGACAAAGGATTGTAAATGATGAACAAACACACAATAAACACTCACTAATCCTAATGTAATTGAGGCTAATATAAGTGATGCAAGTAAGCTTCAGTAAAGAGGTATTGTTCATATGCAGCAAAACAACTAAGCAAAACTGAAAACAAGGTCAAAAACCCTCAATTTCTAGAAGGGAAAAAGAGTTCAGTCAGTCATCGCACCTGGGCTTCATAGAAACAGAGATGCATTGCACTAACTACACTCGGGAGGTGCGATGCATACTAAGTTATAGTGGAAGATAGTGTGATGGTCTAGGGAGCACAACTGAAATGGGTTTTGGCTCAGATGTGCAGCTATTTTCAGTGAGTTAAGCTAGGCTTTGATGAACAGTAAAGAGAAAAGTATGAATTAACATCTCGAGAGGCTACTGAGCTACCAAAAAGTGTATTTAGATGTGCTTGCAAGTCAAATGTTTAATACATAAACTAAACCAGAGATTGACTGAAGCAACATTCATCTACTATGCAATTGCAGAGAAAGAGCAATTCGAAGGCTACCTGGCTAACTTTAGACTCTATCTATAGTTTATAAAACAAACAGTAACAACAAAAAAACATATGTTCATCCCCAGTGGAGTCACCAATTTGTTTCTAGGAAAACTAGTATTCCTGAAGAATGCTAGCTCTTTAGGTTTGGTAGCTACCCTAGCAACAACAGTTTAAAGCAATTCAACAATTTCTTCTATGTGTAACAAATAAGAGGAAAATAATGGAACCAATTTGGAATTTCTGCTTGATCTCTCTCCCCTTTGATAGAGCCTACAACTCCTCCCCGTACTTAACGCACTTGGAGAATACCTGTACAAGTACAACAACAAAGAATTGGCAAAGCATCATGATCTATTACAACATAAACATTACAGAATCAGATATATAATGAACAAATGATAGCATTCACAAATGATAACATTCACGATTACACAATCATATGGAAGAAAACCAGAAAACTTTATTAATAGAAGGAGAATTACAACCCAGTTGTCTGAATATCATCCTCCCAGCTTCAATCCTTCTTCACCTCATGAAATAGCAAAATCACTCCAACAATACAATACTCTTTCCTCAATTACAAACTATCAGCACTTCCTTGCAATTCACAATATTCCAACCTCTAGATATCTTAGATGAGGGATCCATTTATAGATGCATGCAAGGGTGTGAGTCATCCATGGGGTTTGATTAGTGTCATTCCACTTGTTACAGTGGGTTCCATAAGAGAAGGGATTGGAGATTTCTTAGATCCCTTATTCATCCTTGGGCGAATTCAGAGAGGCAAGTGGCATAGGAGAAAGTTCTAGAAGCTTTCATGAAAAATCAATTGACAAATGTCCTGGACATTTGTCCATCCTCACCCATCGCACCCTATAGAAGGCCTAAATAGTATGCATAGCACCTTAGCAGTGTACCACTCAGTATGCATCACACTTTTCTAGTGGAGTAGTCAGTATGGTTCAATTTAGGCAGTTTCTGGATGGTTTCTTAAATGGAACTTTTGGGGGATGATGCATTTAGATGACTATGTTCCTTTAGGGTATGAAACATCTCTTTTAGGGGTTGATGAGCCCTAATACATCGAAATATAAGTTTGGGGTTGATGTACCCAAATATGTCTATAACAATATGTTATAGACCTGGTTTGGGTCACTTAGTTGTTGTGTGCTTAGGATAATATCTATGGTTGTGTGTATAAGAATTGATTTTGATTAAGAGCATATTATTGATGTTTTCTCTTTTCGTATCCTAGCTTGGGCATGGCTGTATGACATGGATGGTTATTTAGGATTGAGACACATAGATCCATGGATGATCATGGTTATGTGAAACATATTGTTAATTATGATTTAAGGATGATACATGATTTTTATAATTATATATGCTTAATCTTGTATTGAGCAGGATGTGACTGGGGACCTAGTTATTTGCAAATAAGGATTTTTAAATTATAATGACTGTGGAAGTCATGATACATTATTTTTATGATTATATATGCTTAATCTTATATTGAGCAGGATGTACAGGGGACCTGGTTATTTGCAAACTAGGATGCTCAAATTATAAATGATTGTGGAGGTCATGATACATGATTTTTATGATTTTATATGCTTAATATTGTATTGAGAAAGATGTGATATGGAATGTGGTTATTTTCAAACAAGTATTTTCAAATTTTAAATGGCTATAGAAGCCATTTCTCTAGACTAAAATGGTTGTGGAATTCATGAACAATCTTTGGTAAAATGTGAATAAGTTAAATAAAAATTCATTGATTCCTTTGATCTATGAGATTTTGATGTGTGCAGGTCTTGGAACAAAGCCTTACCAACGAACCATCAGATGGGTATGAGCTCATAATCAGTACTTTAAGGTGAAGCATGGAGTTTCAAAACAGAGTAGATGAGAAGCTTGGAAATTAGGGCGCAGAGTCCTAAATCCATGAAAGATAAAGACGTGGAGTCTTGTATCTATAATAAAATTTCTAAGCTGCAGAGTCCTAAATATTTCAAAATATCAAGGTGTTGAATCTTGGATCTTTAGAGCATATCAGGGCATGGAGTCCTCAATCTACTAAGGCACAGAGATGCATGCAATAGGGGTGCAGAATCCCTATTCTTCTGAAGGAAAATACCACTCATGGGTAGCTCAGGGATGAATTTCCTTAATAAAACCTCTTTTCTAACAATCCTAGAATGACTTTCTAAAAATAGAAAGTCATGTCTAGCATCTCAAGCATGACTTTTCAAAAATAGTTAATCACCTTGCATAAATTGGCAATCAAGTATAATTGAAGGAAAATCACTTAACTTATCATTAATTAATCCTAATAGTTCAATCTTGACTTAATCCTCAATATTATTAATATTATTATTATCTTTTATGAAACTATCATATTATTATTAAAAGAGAATTACAAGTCACCTTCATCTCCTCAATCACTTCATACCTCTCTCCTTGATGATTCTCATTGCTCTATGTAAATCTATCTCTTTTAATAATACATTACACTTTATTTTATGCACTCATCAAAGAATGGCATATTCATCTTACACTAATTAAGGACAGGTCATAAAAGATTCCTCTTATGCTCTCTTACAATAATTTGTTGCTCCTCCTATATATGTGTCTCATGTATTCTCACTTTAGTGGGAGAGGGAGGTGCATTGTGATACCAAGAGTTAGAGAGATTTGAAAGATATTATGAGAGTGAGAGACTTGGAGAGTAGCCAATTTCTTTCGAAATGATTTTGAAATTCCTAAACTAAATTACTAAGTAGCTATACCTGGTGGAGCTGACCATGAGTAGTGTTGGAAGGAAGTGAAACTTATCTTCCTCAACTTGCCTTGGATATCTATCTATTGCTATATTTTGGTATTTTTTGTGAGCTCTTACAGCTTGGGGGTTTTAGGGGGAGAAGTTCTCCCCGGATATGTTTGGGTGGAAAACTAGATGGTTCAAATGAGTTGGTTAAGGGATCAAATATGGATCATATTCTCAGTGATTGGAGTTGAATATCTCTTCAGGTATAATTTTTATCGTCCTAAAAATAGTATAGCTTTAGCATAAAATAAAATGTAGAAATTTAAATTGTTGTAAGAATCTAACTTTGATTTAAGCTTATGTTATTTGGAATCTTATTGGATACTTGAAAATGAAGACTAAGAGTAGTCTATATGAATGGATGTTTAGATCTCAAGATGTTATGGAATTATTATTGGTGTTCTCTATTGTACTAACATTGGTATTGTAGCATTTGAGAAAGGAAAGACAAATATCGCTGAAGGTAATGGCAATAAATGAATTCAAAAGGACTTGGGTAAGAGTTCATGAGTTATGGTTCTATTTCATGCAATTAGAGACATTTTTTAGAAATGGTTTTAGGATATTTTGCAAAGTGTTTTTCAAAGTCCATGAATGAAAAATGCTATTGTTATTTTATCATTATGCATGAATAAGTGTTAACTTGCAGCCTACTAAAGTAGGAAATGGATGAATACCTAAAATATACCATGAGGATTCACTAGATCAGTCGTTGAAATAAAAATGTTAAAAAAAGGAAGATGCAAGACAAAAGATTTAAAAAGAATGATTTAGGTAAGTTTCAATCATTATGTATTGAAATAGTTGAAGATGGTTGCGATGGGTTTGTGGGAATGATTGAATGAAAATAATGTTTGATGAATCTCAAAGCCCTTCAATATACTTATAGTGGATGAAATGATTTTGAAAGGAATTTAGACAACACATAAGTAATTATAATTTAATTATAGGTTGTTATTTGTTTTGCATAGTTGTAGATTCAATCTTGCATGCCATATGTTTGACAAAAATTGTAAATGAAATTTCCTGAGTCAACATATTTTCTAGTTTTTAAAAATGAATCTATGCATGGTTTCATGCCAATTTAGGGCAACATAAGGGGGTATCTGTGCCATATGGACCTGTAACCCCCAAATTGATTATAAAAAAAAACACTTTTCAAAACCCATATCATAAATCTGGGTGATTTTGCAGATTGTTGTTGTTAATTGTGTGCGTCTATTGTCAAGTTTTGGGTGAAAGAATAAGATGATTTAGTCATTATTTTAATATTTTGTCATTTGAATAATTAATATATAAATTTTATGATCTAAATAGGTTGAGGGAGAATCTTATATTCATGAAAAAATTCCTTAAGAGATTGTGGCTTTCAAGTGTTTGACAAAATGTCTTAATGGCTATAGATTGCATGTTTGCAAAGTGTTTGTTAAAAGGCCTCAATGGTTATAGATTGCATGCTTGCAAAGTGTTTCTCAAAAGTCCTCAATGGTTGTAGATTGCATGCTTGCAAAGTGTTTGTCAAAACTTCAATGGATGTAGTTTTTGTGCATACAAATTGTTAGACTAAATGTCTTATTTATTGTAGCTTTTATGCACTAGAAAATTTATGAATAGATTATTTAATGGATGTAGCTTCCTATGTCTGCAAGTTTTTGTATGAATGTGAAAATGAATTTAATAAGTTGTTGAAGTGTGAATAGAGAATAAGACATTTGTTACTTTTATTATCTAAATATTTCATTTAAAAAAATGGTTGTTGTTGGAAACAATTTTACAATGACTATTTTTGAAGGAATTTGTGCAAATGAGCATAATAAATTTCATATGAGATGCATGTATTCATGGGAGCATTCTTGTGCTTCAATGACTGTAGAAAACAACTACTTGTGCCCAATTTATGCAGGTCCATTGTTTTACTTGACACATTTTGAAGAATAATATGCTTCTGAATTGGTAACATTAGTTTCTCTTACTACAACATTCATTAGACAATTATCACAATTGAAGTATTAACTTAATAATTGGGATTCGGAATTTTAATTGATGAATTTGGAAATTTTGTTGGGTCAATATATTTTGTGATATTAAGAGAAAGTTATCCACAACTTCTTATGTTATATTCTTACATTGAAATAGCTGAAGGAACATGATTACATGATAGCTAAGTTGGTCATATTATGAGTAATACAAAAATAAAAATAAAAATAAATAGAAATTGAGTAATAGTATTCAGTGTGACCTTTACTTCTCTATACTATTGATGGTTGGTAAGGTGGTACCTTACAAATTTTTTAAATATGAAATAGACCAATTTTAAAGGGAATTTATTATTACGTATTGGTTATGATTTTATCATTATATTGTTTGTTATTCATATCAATGTTTTTAGAGTAGAAAAAGTGATGGAATCAACTCATATAATTATTGTACTCTGAAAAAGTGAAGGAATCAACTCATAGAACCATTGTTACATATGGGATCCAATTGGGAAGATTATGATTTAAAACCCTTTGGGACCATTTTTAGGCATAAAATGGTATTTTTAGGTGGTTAAAATTTTGTTGCTACAGCGTGAGACCCTTTTTATATATTCTCTACAGAAAGACCTTTCCAACAATGCAATAATTGCCTCAATTAGAGTTTGTAGACAAAACCTAATGCCACTCAAAAGTTGACTTTCCTATTTTGACCAAGATAATTTGAGAGGATGCCATGCTAGCGCCATTATTCATAGAAAATGGGTTGGCCAAGTGATTCTGATGAAGATGACTCTAAAAGAGTCAATGTTGTAACTCTAGTTAAGAGTTGAAGGACTCAAACCTAACCACTAGCAGGTTGTCATGCTCTGTTATAATTAGGCCACTAGAAGGAAAAGGGTTTCTATTCTTTTTGAAGAATTTTGTTCCATAAACAAAGTTCAAAGTAGTTGAGAGAGATAGGGAGAGAGAATACAAAGAGTATTTGTGCACTCTAGTAGCCCATGGGCCACATGCCTTACTTCTTTGTACTCATAGCCATTTTCCATTCAGAGAAAGAGAGTAGAGTGACCTCACCTTCCAATTTTGTTTTCTCTCGAAATGGTTTCCTAGGTTATATCTTGTGTTAGTAGTCATTCATGAGTTTTTATTTCATTGTTATTTATTTTCTGCATAATTTTAATTTGCATAGATATGCAATAAATAATAATTTACAGATCCGAGAATCTAACGAGAAGTAAACCCTCATAGTGTAGATTTTAGATTTTAAAGTATAATTTTATCATTTATGTTGTGATGAAATGTCTAGTGCAATATCCATGACAATTTATGGATCATATTGGTATTAGAGTAGGTTTCTTTGGGTATATTGTGGAGATTTGTATGGGATATAGATCGTTTAAGTCAAAAATCACAAAACCTTTTCATGGTTGAGGAATCTATTAATAACCCTCTTGATCTTGTAGAGGAGAGGTTTTCATGATTGGAAGCACAAGTTGTACATTAATGTTGTAGAGGATCTATGATAATAGTTTGGCATTGTTTCCGGACTTACTGCTTCTTAAATGTTGTTATTGGCATAAGAATGTCCCCTATGAATGGACTAATAATGAAAAATCAAATCAGCATTGGTTGAGGAAGGAACAGGAGAAATTCCTCTTCCCGGGTGGAGGTACAATGTTTCCCAATGGAGTTGGTGAATATGTGGATAATATGGAATAGTTGGTCCCAGGAATGAAAGATCGAACAGTCTGAACTGCACTTGATACTGGATGTGGGGTGGGTAACATTCTAACTAGTGTCAATAGTTTTCCAATACGAATCTAGTCTTTGATACCTTTTTGAGTTTATATTGTCGATCACACGACATAGTCAGGTTATGAAGGAAGTATAAACCATAAACAACAAGAAGTAATCTAGAGTCAAGTTAAACTGATGGATGCACCATCAAAACACATGGATGATCCACCTTATGTTGTTTACTATACTTGAGAGTCTGAGACATCCAGATTATCAAAAGAAAGCTAACAGATATTTTCATGTCAGAAGCAAGAGGATTAATAGGAATTGATCTAAAGTTACTTTTCTATGCATCATTTTACTTTACATAACATATGAACCTACTCTTGAGCTATGTTTAATAGTAAACATTCTGTTTAGAGAGACATTTCTCTTCCCTCCTACTAGATGTGACAAGGTGAATTTATACAATTAGGCCTTAGTGAACATGTTGACATGGTACTTAACAAAGAATAGCTACAGAATTACAGGTCCTTTCTAGAAGTTGATTCTCAAATAGCCTTACATCCAGTATTCATTAATCTATCTGTAATTGGTATTGCTTGCCATGATATGTATATTTCTATATCTTACATGATGAAGATCAAAATAATTTACTTAATGTAAATGTTCATAGTTATGTTATTTGAATATGACTTGTGAGATCTACTATATAAGTATACATGTCCTTATTTAAATAAGAGAATACATTTTGTTCAAGTTTCCAGTTGGGGTGGTGATTTGATAGATCATGGAATTATTACAATTTCATTGGTGCCCAAAGACAATCATGAAGTGCAAGGTCCAATTTGCACTTGAAAAGGGTATTCCTACAATGTTGTGTATCATCTCTACACAACGACTTCCTTATCCATCCAATGCATTTGACATGGCTCACTGCTCTTAATTTCTCATTCCACGGACGAAATTTGGTATGTTTGATGATAACTTCTAAATTTTTGTTGTGTTCTAGATTGTGTAATGGCTTAAAAGTACTCAAATTAACATGGATAAAGTGAGCACAATAATTTGCAAATCATTACTTGGTAAAAATAAATATAGTTTCATTCTTCTTGAATAATCAATATGAATAACTAGCGGTGAGAGTATAAGTGCTACTGCAACTAAGTGTAGGGGACTTCCACCCAGCTCCCAATCAGTTTCTTATTCTTATTCTTCAATACTTTTCCCAAATGAAAAATATTTCATTCCCTTTTCCTTATTTAGTGAATAGAAATTTTCATATTCACTTTTGATTTGATTGTTATAGTTTAGGAAGGTGTACATACTTTATTTCTTTGGATTTGAAGTGGTGACTTTTTATGAGAAATCACATGTTCTTAACCATTAACCCCATTCTAATTATTTAATTAAAGTACTTAGAATTATTTTAATTTCATTTATTTCTTTCGTTTTTAGTATTTATTTCAATTCAATCAAATTTTATGGCTACAAAGAATTTTAGATTGATATTACTATTCAATTTAGTGGGTTTTGTTCACTAATTTAGTAACAGAGTGATTCTATGAAAAAATTAATTTCCCTGGAAGACATAGCGAACATGATCCAACTAAGGTGTTTGAATTAGTTTCATTTTATCAAAATTATCCTTGATTTCTCTACAATTCTTTAACTTTTATGGGATCTTGCTAGTTATTTGTTGAGTGAAGTTTTGTTCATGTAGGTAGAGCCTACCTTATGGAAATAGATCGAGTACTGCAACCAGGAGGCTTCTGGGTCCTATCTGGAACACTAGTAAACTATGAAAATAGATGGCATTGATGGAACACAACTATAGAGGAGTAGAAAGCTGACTATGATGCCCTTCAAGGTCTTTTGAACAAGACGTGCTATACTCTATACAATGAAAAGGTTGGCATTATTATATGGCAAAAATCTTTGGACAATGATTGCTACACTACCCATGAAAAAATAGTTTACCCCCCTAAATGTGATGACAACATTTAACCAGATGTTGTGTGGTATGTTCCCATGCATTCTTGTGTAGTAAAACCAAATCCCAACTTCAAGTAGTTAGGATTAGGACAGACTCCAAAGTGGCCACAACATTTGAAGGTAGCCTCGAAGTGGGTCCATACATTTTTGGGGTAATGATGGTGCTTTCAGAAATGATACAACTCAATGGGTGCCATTACAAGATAATGGTACCTGATCTTAGAAAAAATAAAATAAGAAATGTTATGGATATGAACACTCTTTATGGGGGTTTTGCTGCAGCATTGATAGATTATCTTTTTTGGGTCATGAATGTGGTGAATGTTTTTTATGACCGAGGCCTAATTGGTACATATAATGATTGGTAAGTTTCTTTCTCTTGATGGTTTGATTAGGCAATTTGGTGTGCTTAGCACCATTATCTTCGCTAATACTTGAGGCTTTTGTTGTTCAGCTGTGAGGTATTTTCAACCTATCCTAGAACATATGATCTCCTACATGTTGATGGTATTTTCAGTGCAGAAAGTCACAAGTATGTACATAACTTTCTATCAAGTGGTGCTAAATGTTGGTTTTTTTATCCTGATGATCTTGAATGAGGAAAAAGTACATTCGATTATTGATTATGTGTGTTTTGTGAAACAAATATGAGATGAAATATGTGTTGTTGGAAATGGACCGTATATTAAGACTTACTGGCTATGCCATAATGCATGAATGACCCCATTTGGTCAATAGTGTCAAGAATCTAGCGACATGAATGAGATAGAATTTCCATTAGAGGGACACTAAGGATGCTGAGAATGGGGATGAAAAACTTCTCATTTTTCAGAAAAAGGATTGGAGGTCTTCATAAGCTGCTTCTGAATGATAAATCAAACCTTAAAATTTCAAGGCCTCTATTCCTATTCCATCCAATGATTCTGGCATTAAAGTTAGTGTGTGGCTGTGAAGGTATCTATTGATAGGATGCATTTGCCAACCATTATATCTCATGTCAGTGAAATTCAGTGATCCGTTTCATTTTCCTAGGATGCCAAGTTATTTATTTCCCTAGTATTTGGGAGGCTTAATACTGAAGATTAGAACTACTATATTGAATCAAATCCATTCTTTTTTATCTTGAAGCTCTAAGCTGGATAGTTAGGTGTTATTTATATTTGCAGTTTTCATGATGGAGGGATTTTGTAATGCCAAAACCATTGGCGCTACTTTGCTTTATAACTCTTTTATTACTTTCATTTCTTGTGTCTTATGATACAAATAGATGCCCAGTGATGCATTGTAAAAAGAGCAGGCCATGAAAGTACTTATTGGAGCATTTTAATGCCTAGCTAGCTATATAAAATGGACTTGCATGAGTAGAGTATGAAGCCTGAGGTGATTTTCAAGGTAAAGGGAGGGAAGAACTGAGAGTACCATTTGAGAGGGATGAATCTGGTCTTCCACATTGGAGCTTTTCATCTTCTTGGTAGTCTAAGGCTCTTTAGAAAGATTAAACATTATGCCCTTCATTTTGAGCTCTTGAATACATCTACTCATAGCCCTAGAAGTAACCTTGTAATTACCATTTTCCCATTCTACAATGAACTTGGAATTATCCTTTATCCAAAAAAAGTTTATACCTCTTTCAACAACAATTTTTAGCATCAACAAAGTGCAAATATCTCTACTCTGTTATTAATATCAACCCCACTTGCTGCCTTTAAAGAAACAACATGGTTGTCTCTAATAATTATACTGTATCCTCCTCCATATTTTCCAGGAATACCTTGACAAACTCCATCAAAATAGCTCCATGCCTTACATTTATCAATCTCATAGTTTTTTCAAATTTCATTGGTTGTTCGTCTTTATAGGTTTGCAAATACCTCGATAGGCATAAATGACATGATGAACTCATGATACCCTACTAATACGTGATATTTATGATATCCACTCAAAGATCTCCTCTTACTAGCACAACAAAATTCCTATTCTATTTGCCTAAATACTAGAGCAAAGAATACACATCTAGCATTCTACCACATAATTTTGCTCAAATGCAAATTTGAGCCTTGAGGAAAATTTGGCTACAACATGTAACTTCATTCAATCTTTACTGAAGCATAAATGGTCTATAAAAACCAGAATCATGTGTAGAAAATAACTGTACTTGTCAATACGAAGAAAACATATGAGATAATTGTCATCTAGCCGAAGTACAGAACACCAAAGACAAGGTTCATAATATCCATCTTGGTGAAGAAGTAGAATGTAGCCTACAAGAATAGGTAAAATGCAGATGAGACTGAAGTTAGATAAGCTCTCCACCACCAGTGGTAGTCCTCACTACACAACTGAAATTATAGAGGACAATAGTGATCTTTGCAGAAGTAACAATAATGATAACAAAGACAATGAACAGAAACCCAAAAATTTTATAAAATTGATGTAGCCAAATATATGTTAAGATGAAGAATAATTCAATGAAAGCTACACCAAAGGGTAATATGCCTCCAATGAGTACTAAGAAAATTGGTTGCATGTACCATGCCTGCTCTGGAATCTACCTTGGAATTTTATTTTTCTTAAAAATATCTTCAATTATAGGTTTCTTATAGCCAAAGTAACTACCAACAAACACCAAAGACACAGATATCACAAACCATAAAAATACTAAAGTAGCCTGTAGAAAATATGATGGTAGGTTAACTCGATAATGAAATATAAATCAAAGAGGAATACTATAACCTACTTCTATTATTAATTTGTGGAAGCTTAAAGATTGAGCTTAAAAATATAATGAGAAGAAGAAGAATCAATGGCACAATACACATGAAAATACTTTGGGGAAAGCCTTAGCTAAAAACCCCACACTATTGTGTTATCATACATAGTGGAAATACATAGGAATTATACAAAGCCCTAGCTCTCACAGCTAGCCAGCTCTCAGTACAATCCTCACAGATGCTCATAGGTAATCTTGGCTTCTCTCCAGCCTTCCTCTCTGATCTGAAAATCCCTCGTGAGTGATCTCAGTTAATAAATTAATGAATGAAGGCATTACAGACTCATGTGCTGGTGTGTGTCTATATTATCTTAGGCAACGGATTGATAAGATCGAAAAATGCACAAACATTGGAAAACAGTGAAAGAAACACAGTAAGCAAATACAAGAACACAACAAATTAATAAGGAGTTCACCCAATCCTCCTAGGCTACGTCTTCGGTCCAGATTTTAGTGGTGGCCTTCTTTTATTGTGTCTTTAAGCAGAGTTTTTACAATAAGGAGCTCCATTTGAGTCTCTTGACATAGATGATGCTTAGTAGGGTGGTTCTTGGATTCCCCAAGCCACTAGAGTGCATAGACTCTCCCTTGCCAAGTCTCGACCTCAACTGGTCTTGATGGGACAAGTCCAATTTGGTACCCAATTCCCGACATATATCCTCACAGGGATTGCTTGAACCTTTCAAGCCTTCTATCTGCTCAATGTTGCCTTAGCTCTACAAGTCAACTCGACTCTCTGCGTCTGCTTCTATCTCTTTTGTCTCCTTCTTCTTATCGTGCTCTTCTCTATTCTATTCTCTGTTTGTTCATTACTTAAAGCCAATCCGTCTCATGATTGTTCACTTCCTCTTCCGCCTATTCGAATCACCTGTTGTTGTTCGCTTGGAATTTCCTGCCTCTACGTCATCGCCACTGTGTAATGTATCACAGGGAAGTGGCCACTTGTCCTCTCATGAACTTCACCAGCTCTTCCTCAAACGGTTTGGTATTTTGGTTACTCTGTGTAATGATTCATTTGCCAACTCAGTAGTCCAATCGGACTTCAACCTTTATGTGTCGAAGCTTATTTCTCTCGTCAAATCTGATTTTTCATCAGGTGCAATCTCCGCCATTAGATCTGGAGCCCCCAAATCCTACGGTGCTCGCAGTTATCGTGCAGTTGACTTGCTCGAACGTTAACCCGTAATGAGAGGCGATTTTATCTCCCATCCACCAGACACGCGTCATTCATTGTATGGCATCGCTGGGTCTCCTGACAATTTCGCTTGCTGCCCAAAAAGCCTCTGATATTCCACCGGTTTTGGAGCATGGGACCCACCTTTCACTTTAGCGCTTTTCCCACAATTTTCTAGCTTCCCTTGTGACCGAGCACTTGGGACCTTTCCATTTTGAGGGGTTTTTCCCAGTGATGCGCGATTAGCACTAATCGCGCATCAGAAACGACCTCCATTTTCTAATCTATATTTCCTAATTGCTAGTTTGCGCCACTGCGTAGTCTCCATGGGCCTCGGTCAATGTGCTTTGACCAAGGTCCTTGTCGTTCCTTGCCAGCTACAAACTTCCACTTTCTAGAGGTCTTCCTGATAGCTCATTGTTCACCAGTTTTTGAAGTCTGTCATGATTTGATACAGTCATAGAACTTTGAAATTCTCATGGAACCAATTTGAATCATGGTCTTCCCACTGAAAAATATTTTGGACCACCAAAAGTTGGTTCTCAAGCATCGACTAAGTAAGGGTACAATTGTCTCACTTATCCAATCTCTATCCACTTTACACTGCTCGGCTTTGAACCCTTGAGCCCAAGTCTGAGGTACTCAACATCTCCCCTGTGCATCGTCCTCACCTTCATGTCCAGAACTATGTCTTCCTACAATTCATTAAGATATTCAGGTAACAGGTCATCAATAGAAGGCAATTGACTCTGCTCTTCGGGATCCTCAATTGGTGAAGGTTCAAATAGTCTCAAGCAATCTTCATTTATGACTGAGTAGATGTGCATGTAAGCTGGTATATCAAGGCGAAAGGCATTCTCACCAATTTTATCAAGTATCTTGAAAGTTCCATACCTAATAGGATTAAGCTTTTTACCTTCACCCCGCATTTTGTCTTTGCTGATATACAGATACACTTGGTCACCAACTTGGATACTATGCTCCATCTGATGCTTGTCATGTCTTGCCTTGTATTTGGCTTGTCTCTTTTCCAGATGTTCCTATACTGCCTAGTGGATCTCTTAAATTTGTTCAATGAACCTATTTTCCCTGTTCACATCAATGTGTCCCTTAACTGTGGTGTCTTTACCAAAGACAAAATCCAAAGGAGACCTTGGTGTGAAACCGAAATAGGTCTCAAAAGGAGATCTCTGTGTAGAAGAATGGTTTTCTCTATTGTAAGCATGCTACACATAACACAAATGTTCATCCCAAAGCTTAGGATGCTTGCTGCAATATCCTCTAAGCAACTGGATCACTATCCTGTTGACTACTTTGGTCTGGCCATTGGTTTGTGGATGAAAAGTTGTGCTTTTCTTCAGTTTGGTGTCCATAGACTTGACCAAAAATTTCCCACAAATCGTGTGCCTCGATCAGATACAATGGAAATGGGTAATCCAAAATGAACCCATACATGTTGAAAGAACAGTTTTGCAGTTTTTTCAGCTGTAATCTATTTATTACAAGGTATCAAAATACAAATTTTGTTGAACCTATCCACAACAACATACAAATAATCATGACCTTTCCTAGATTTAGGCAGTCCTCCAACAAAATCCATGGAAACAGTTTTCCAAGGGTGAGAAGGAACTGGTAATGGAGTGTAAAAGCCTATTTTTCTATTACTATGCTTGCTTTTAGCACACATAGTACACCCTCTTACATATCTAGAAACTGTCTCATTCATTTTTGGTCAATAACAAAATCTTTGCAGCTGTGCAACTGTTTTACTTACCCCAAAGTGACCTAAGATTAGAGAAGTGTGTGCTTCTTGAATTATCTTTACTCTTTCAATTTGTGGAATGCATAGCTTCCCACAATGATATAGGAGTCGATCCTTTACAATCCAATTCTTCTATTAGTTTTCCTTGTGTTAAAGTTGCATATACATTTTTAAAGTCTATATCTTGAGCATATTGCTCAATGTAGCTCTCATGTAACACAAAATTATGCTCAAGTATAGTAGATGCATTTATAATGGATCTAGATAACATATCTAAAACTTTATTGTGTATGCCCTTTTTATATCTGATGACTAAATGAAACTATTGTAGAAAACCCATCCACCTATAGTGTCTTGATTGTTGCAACTTAGTTTGGGAGTGTAGATATTGAAGTGGTTGATGATCAGTATGTATTATTGTCTATTTTCCCATTAAGTAATGTTGCCACTTTTTCACACTTTGTACTAATGCATACTGTTAGAGCCTAGATTTGCCTCAGGCTGGAAAGGCAAGGGTCTAGATCCACATCAAACCATGCTCAGCCTTGTAGCTAGCCCTACGAGGACAAGAGAGGGCTCTCTCCTGGTCGATCTCGGAAAAATACAATCAATGGGGCTCGAGATGACTGAAATAAAAGCTAATTTTAGGCTAGATATAAAGTAAAAGGGTTTGATTTGAGTGTTTGGAGGTTTTGTGCTAGAAACAGGGAAACGCAAATTGGGCTCGGGGATGAGGCATAGTTTCTACAGAGTTCTGATTGGGGCAAGGAAGGCAATCATTTTTATGCTTTAAAGCGAGTGAATGGATGGATCAGACTAGTGAGGAGCTAAGGAGAGCAATAGAGTCTCAAGAATTCTCCTTAAACAAACGAAAACATGGAAATTTAAACAAATTCAAAGGCAGAGCATAGCAGTTAATGGATTCTACCTTAATCACATCATTTGTTCAATTGCAGAAGATGATAGTAAGGAAAATTATTCACATAAAAACTTACAATTACTGAGAGAAGCACACCATCAAAACACAAAGCCACATGGATCCCAAATAGTGCTGCAAAACCCTAGTCTTTCCTTAGCCAAAAATGCAGAGAAAATATGTACAATAGTATGCCAAAGCAATCCCAAGTGTCCAACCCTGAAAATGACTTAGAGAATACATGATATAGGCTAGCCCAACCCATTCACTTGCCTCTAGGGGTCGAGCTCATCATTCTAGGAGTTGTTTCAACCAATTCTAAACCAAGCACTAAAATCTAGGTAATCAAAACAACTTGCCTCTATATGTTAGGAAATTGATTCATGCACTAAATTTTCACTTGTTAGTGAATGAATCATCTAGAACAAGTAAATAAGTGCCAAAATTACATCATGTTTACCCAATTATATCAAAAGAGATCAATAATTACATCACAAAGCAAAACTAGTCAAACTGGCTGAGCTGGAAGGTGAAAAATTGGGCAAAAATCCTTTATGCACCGCGCCAAATCCTCTATGCATCGCGCCACTTTGAGGCACTTCCGGAAGACCAAATTGAGCCCAAGATAGCTCATTGGAACGCCCCACCTGTCTACTTTCCAACTCCAGTGGAATTTGTCAATTTGGATGTCATTTTCCCCTCTAAAACGGCAATCTCCCAAGACTGCTTCCTGTGTGTCAAAATAGGGGCAGAGAGGTCATTTTTTGAGTGTTTTTGACCTCCTGAGGCCTCAAAACTTGCCCAAATTTCTTGGCCATGCACCAGTAGTCATGATTTTCCATGGAAATTCCAAAAAAGAAAACTTTTTTTCATTTGGATCTCCCTAGAAAAAGCGCGCGCCACGTGGCGTGGCGCATAGGGAGAAAAACTCTATTTTTAGTGCCAAAATTTGTCAAAATACCAAAAATGCCCAAAATTTCTCGAAATTTGGGCTGGAGCTTCTTCATCAAGTGTCATGCTAGGCTAAAGAGGCTTCGACCAATATCTGAAGGCGATCATTCTCTTTTTGCCTCTTTTGCTTCTTTATTGCCTTCCTCAATCTTGCCTTCAATTTCCTTATCCGAGCCTTGGAACTCATATTGCATGCCCTGTAATGGAAAACCATATGCCTCAATAATTCTTTGTCCTTTTCGGCCTTTTCCAGTAGTCTCTCCAGGCGGATGTTGATCCTCTTGAGCCAAGACTCTCGGTCATCATTAATCTCTTGCTCCAAAGGAGTGAGCTCAATCCTCCTCTATTGGGCAGCTCGGCGATTTTCGCGGATGTTCCGCAACTCCATGATCTCCTGTTGGTCTTCAAGCGGTTTATTCCTCTGCTCTAAGCATCTGATAATCCACTTAGCCCTCTCCAAATTGAGAGACAAGGCTTTGATATATGTCTGTTGTTCCCGAATGATCTCTCTAATTTTGGCACTTTCCGGGCCCATATCTGTATCATCATCAGGAATGAGAATGAAGTTGGTCTCTCGTTCACCTTAAGGCCCCTCATCATGCATTGGCCTCTTGACTCGGTCCTGTACCTGTGGTGCTGATGTCGGAAGCGAGGCCCCTTCCACCCCAGGTGGAGATAACACTCGCTTTGCTACTGCAAATAATTGCCTCGTGCCCTTCTAATATGTAATGAAGACCGGCATAGTAGCAGTGTGTGGATCATGGCCTTCTTGCTGATGAGAAGGTCTCCCAGTATCATGCCCAACATCTAAAGGTCCCTGCGAAGCTCTGAAAAAGTCACGAGAGATGAAATCATCCCAAGTGATACCCTGTAAATCAAGCTGATGCACCACCAAAATCTTGATGAGAGCAAAATGACAAATGTTGTTGAACTGCTGCTCAGGGGTCTTGCATTGCACAAGGGCAGTCATCCTCTCTATGTTCTGGCATATGAAAAAAGGAATGTTCATCATCCTTACCCAGCTGAAATGCATGAGCAACCTGATGTGATAAGCATATAATCGGGAGAAACGACCTTCACAGCTAAAATACTTCATAATTAACTTCATTAGAGGGGCATATTCATCTTTAAGATATCAGAAGGGAAACACCCTCTTAAGCTGCCTCAAGAAACCAGGTTTAATATATGGCTCATAATACTGTCGATCAACTTTTTGTCTCTTGTTCCATGGCTCTCCAACATTAGGCATGCTGGTAGCTAATGAGATAGAGTCTGGTGTAAGTGTGAAAGTAACACCGGCCAAAGTAACTTGAACACCATGCAAATGTAGAACGAATAAGCGAGCCAACTCATGGTGAAATTGAACATTTGCAACCTTTTCACAAAACTCATAGCATGACTGAAACTGAAAACAAGAGACGGTAGGAGGGTAGGCTTGCAATTATGTGAGGGTGGTCGATTCTTCTCTAAAATGTTTGCCACTTTTATGAGGCCTCCAGGGTGCATGTTCTCCTATGGGTGAGTCACTTTGAGTTTCCATCTCATAGTCAGATGAATGATCAAATGACATGATTGATGCTATGAACACTGCTTTAGAGAAATGATTGCTGGTTACAAAACTGTGTTGGATTGTTGTTTAAGATATGTTGAAATCTACCACCAAGGGAAAATGTAACAAGGGAGTGTTAGGAAGGGGGATAATATGAAGGGATGAGGGACTTATGGGGAGAAATTATATTTAGGGACATGTAGGAGGGTTTGGGAAATTTACATGAGGTAGGATTTGGGTTTTTACATTTGACAATGGGAAGAAGGGAATTGGGGATAGGGGTTTAATAATTTGAGGGGATAGGGAACAATGAGATTAGGGAACAAATGGAGTCAAGGGGAGAAGAAAATGATGGAAAAAGGATACGCTTGTGGTGGGCTCCAGTATTGCAGCAATAATGCTGCAACTCCTGGGACTCCCTAATTTACTTTTATCAACCCAGTAGTTCATAACAAACTTGGAAGCGACGGTGTTGTATGCACAAGTACTAGCTCTTGCTACAGCTGTCACTTGGTCAACTGGCACAAGTCCGCTAGGGGCTTTAGCCAACTTCTATGAGTTCTTAGAAGAAGCTTTTAATTGATGGATGAAAGCTAACTCAAAGGAAGCTAATCTACTTGCGAAAATGGATTGTCAAACTGAAGGAAAGTTCAAACCCTAGCAAACCCTAATTCTACCAGTTAGTCCCACTGATGCAAAGATGAGGGTGCAAAATATTGAAAGAGATTCCATTACTTCTATGAAGGGAAAATGCATGTGTTTCCACTACCTTTATCCTAAGAACACATCTTTTTGTATTTTTGATTAAGTTGTCAATTTTCTCATGCATATGCTTGAGCTGTGCTTTACTGTGCAGGGGTGGATCAAGGAAGAGGAATGCTTGGGAAAGGTTGGAAGGGTTCAGAGAGGGTATAAGGAGTCCCTAACACTCTTCCAAAGAGTTTCACAAATTTTGGCTATCAGGAAACCTCACTTGTGAGCTTCTACAGGAAGTCTGCAGGGGTTCTACAGGATGTTTTAGAATTTCTACAAGATGTTTGGAAATTGATTTTTAGGGGATGGATGAGTGAGGGAAGGTGCATGGATGGATCTGGAGGTAGGATAGGGGTCTAAAAATGGCCTAAGGACTGGTGGATGGAGCGGTGAAGAGGTGTAGAAGGCTGACTTGGCTTGAAGAAGGCTAAGGCAATGATGAGTAAGGAGGTAAGGTTACGTGGACAAAATGGATATATGGGAAACGAGAAACTTAGCTAAGAGAAAAAACAGGTGGCTCAAATGATACTTTTGGTGGATGAAAGAATGGAGAAGATGCCCTGCACGGTGTACCTTGATCAAATCAACAAAGGCTTGCAAATGATCAAATCTTGAACTAGTTTAGTTTACCCATCAACAACATAAATGAACAACAACTTTATTTGGGAAAAAACCTTGTACATCATCTATGCAAAGAAACATTTCAGATGTACAAACCCATGACTAATCTCTGCTAATAAAAAAACAAAACACTAAGGATTGCATAGTCAAGCAAACTAGTGTTTTTGTGAGGCAACACTGTTTCCTCAATTCCAACCCCAAATCCAATAACGATGAGGTGAAACCAAGAGTGTGGTTGTCCCTTTTCTTGGAATTTTTTTTTTTATTATCCTACCAAAGCACCTAAAGCAATGTCATTCATAAACAGTGATCTATTCCAGCAACATAACAAAATCTACATAACAGAAATATGTTCAAATGCAGAAAGGAAAACAATGATATGTAAAGGAAAAGTAACAATAAAGAAAGGAGGCCCTAGGCTCTCAGGTTGGGCCCAACCCTGAGAGTTATGGCTCCTATGAAAAACACAGATTTGATAGGAAACCAAAATGCTTCTCATTATCCAAAAATAATCATAAGAGTCATGCCAAAAATGGCTACAAAAGAACAAAATAGGACTGGCAGCACTGAGGTGCAAAATGCACAATAGTTTCAAAAGTGTTTTTACGAAGGTTGAGGCCTCAATTTATACATCACGAGGGACCTAGCTGGCCTCCTCAATTTGTGGAACTTCGCTGTCAAACTGTGAGTTAAACAGTCCCTTCTAAATTCTGCTTGGCTGCCTTCTAGATTCGGTTTGGTGGTCTTTGGAGCTCGGAGTTGGGGGTGAAGATCCCGAGGAAGGGTTATTTAATGCCATAGGCAACCCCCCTTCGAATCCTCACCTCAGGCTTGGTTGTATTATATCTCATGATTGCTTTGACTTTGCTCCAATATGTGTCAAAAAACCTGAAATAAGCACATGTTAACCACCTAGGAAAAGTGACTTCCCTTATTCGTACAAATGACATAAACA
>APFE030749354.1:285483-299293 GCA_000404065.3 Pinus taeda
CATAAACATACTGAAAATAATGCATAAACTATAGAAAATGAAGGATTTGAACAAGGACTGAACAAGGATAATTAGGCCAAATGAGCCCAACAAGTTACCAATTTTGGGGCTCATCAACTTGGTGGCAAACAATTTTTGAAACCCTAACAGCAATTGGCTTGATGACTTTAAGAGGTAGGGTTTAAGAGTTTTTGTTACAACTTTTAGCAGCCATAAACCATCATCATACTAGCATAAAAATGGATGAAACACTGAGATGGTGACCCTACCTGGCATATCCAAGTGTTTAGATGGTAATTTGATGCAATTTCAAGCAAATTCGGGCAATTTGGTGTATGCGTCGCGCTGCATGCCCAGTGCGTCGTGCCCTACCAGTGCACTGCGCCTGTTCAAATTTAAATTGGAGGTTTGTGCCCAATGCACCGTGCTGGCCCGGTGCACCGCACCCTCTACTCTATGCACCACACCTACCCAACTTCAACCAATTTCACTCAAAACGTGCGCTGGCTCACTCGATCACTTTGAAATGTTTCCTCTTCACTCTTGGCATTCATAATGACCTTGATTCTTATGAAGAACTTGTTAGAAAGACATGGAGACATGGTTTTGATTTTTGGTTCTCCAAAACCCATTTTGTAATGTTTTATTTTGGCACTTTTTCACAGTTTAATGTAACTCTGTATTTCACATTTCCTTTTCGAATTTTTGACTAAAATGATAAAATTTTTGGTAATTTTTTTGCAGGGGTAGCTGACATGGAATTTGGCTAAGGAGACCAGGGCTACGCCTGAAGAATTCAATAGCTGAAGAACATTTGAAAATATTACAAAAACACAAAATGTTGACTTTTCTTCAAAACAGAGTTTTGAAGAATAGTCGTAATCCATCAATGTGACAATGAAATATACGAAGCAAAACATGTGTGGGGCCTCCCACTGGCCTACTAACATCATGGACATGTTGACAACTCAATTTTTGAAACCCTAGACCTATGATTAATACGAATCTTGCTTATTAAAAGATGACACATTGACTACTATGATTTTTAATAAAGTTTGATGGAAAGACCTAAGCCAACAGGTACAAAACATGAGGGGAATGAAAGACAAGACCCTTCCGTCAGGTTATGGCATGCTCCTAAATGGAATGTAGGTGAATGAGCAGAATGGGACACCTAAAATGAAATGCAAGGAAGAGTTTTGATCTCTGACGAAGGGCTGAACAGACCGACTCTAACACATACAATTCTTTATCATATGTAGGATAGTTAACTACTGTAGAATTAAATTTCTAAGAATGATAACATATGGGTTTACTGTGTTGTGTCAACACTGCTCCCATGGCATACTCACTAGCATCCATTTGGATCTCAAATGGTCTTTGAAGATCAGGCAGTGCTAGTACAAGTGTTGTACTAATCTTTTCTTTCAAGGTGTCGAAGGCTTTCTGCTATTTGCCTCCCCACTGAAACACCTTGTTCAATCTTGTTAAAGCATGTAAGGAAGTTGCAATTAAGGAAAAGTTAGAAATGAGCCTTCTCCAATATTGTGCTACTCCTAAGAAGCTCCTAACTTCTGTAGCAGATTTGATTTTATGCCAGTTTACAATGGCTGCCACCTTAGAGGGATCTATCTTCAATTCACCACCCCCTACTATGTGTCCCAAATAATTCATAGATTTTTTTCCAAATTCACATTTTGAGAGTTTAACATAAAGTTTTTCTCTTTTCAAAACATCTAGTGTTTGCTTAACATGCTTTAAATGTTCTTCCCATGTTTTGCTAAATATCATAATGTCATCCAGACACACAATAACAAAATCATCAAGAAACGGTTTGAGTACATCATTCATTAGTCTCATGAAAGTAGTAGGAGAATTAGTTAAGCCAAAAGGCATAACCAGCCAGTCATATAATCCCTGCTTTGTCTTGAAAGTAGTCTTCCATGCATCTTGTTCTGTAACTCTGACCTAGTGATATCCGCTATGCAAGTCTAACTTGGAAAAATAAACAAATTCTTTCAATTGATCTAAAAGATCATCTATGCAAGGAAGGGGATAAAGATTTTTTATTGTTATCTTATTCAGTGCTCGGTATTCAATGCACATTCTCCACGAGCCATCTTTCTTTCTCACCAAAACGATTGGTGACCCACATGGTGATGTGCTAGCTTTGATGAACCCTTTCTCGAGCAACTCCTGCACCTGCTTCTTGATTTTAACATTCTCTAAAGCAGACAACCTGTACATTCCAATGTTAGGCAATGGAGAATCTTGCTGCAAAATAATATCATGCACTATTTCCTTTTTGGGTGGCAGACCTTTAGGTTCTTGAAACAAGATATCATACTCTGAAACAACCTTTTCTAAATCAGCTTGTTGTTTAGCATTACAACTCTCAAATACATTGGTTTTATCAGGTTTCTTTTCCTTTACAACCATCAGTAAGAATTGTTTGCATGAATTTATCATTCGTTTCATCGGCCCTAAATTTCTGAGATTATAATTATTCTTGAGCTTATGAGCTCTTACAAAGTATTTGATTCCATCTTTAACAAGTAGATGCTTGTTCTCAACTCTATAGAAAATAGCTTTTCTGTCATGCAAGTAAGGGCTTCCTAAAACAATTCCACATATATCCAAAGGAATTATGTCTAACTCAACCTCATCTACAAATTCTGACCCAAAAGAAATCTTGAATTTTCATTTTCTAGTCACTTGTAGTTGCACTTTATCATTTAACCATCCTAATGGGTATGGTTTCTTGTGAGGTGTAGTCACTAATCCAAACTTCTTTACAATTGCTTCAGAAATTAAATTTACTTGTGAGCCACTATCAAACAAAGTATCAATCTTTTGATGTTTGGAAATAACTCAAATATGGAAAATCTCATGTCTTTTCTCTCATCTTCTTCATCAATAGTAGATTGTGCAGAATTACTAGTAGATGCTTCAGAATTCTTACCTTTTATACCTGTGGCTGCAATAGTTGTTTCATTTCCTAAATCTAACCCCAAATATTTCTAAATAGCTACAAAAGTCTTCTTCTTCTTTCCCTCAAACTTCTTAGGTCTCGGCTCCAGATGTAGAATCCAACAATGCTCATCATCATGCCCATCCTTCTTACAATAAGTGCATGAAGACTTGCTCTTCTATGTAGTGTTAGCCTTCCTTGCTTTCCATTTTGTTTTCTTTTCTCCTTATTCTTTCTTGCAGTGGGTTGGGATAATCCCCCAACTTTTGTACTTCCATTCTTTCCTCTAGCTTCTAGATGAGTAGCTTGAACAGATACCTCATCTATACTAGTGGGATTAAACATGAGGATAGTGTGCCTCATGTAGTTGTCTAGACCACCAATGTACTTCAACAAAGTCTCGGGTGAGTCTAATGAGATTCCTAGAATCAACGTTTTCTTCCTAAATTCTTGGGTGTAACCTTGTACACTTTTCCCTTTCAACTGTCGAAGAGTTTTCCAGCTCATCATGGCTTGCTGCATGTAGGCCAATGGATAGAATTTCTTTTTGATTGCAGAAACAAATTCACTCTAAATAGAAATGGTCTTACCATGTCTCTTCATGTCAGCTTGGGTCCTGCCTTCCCGCCAAACCAAGGTAGTGCCTCCAAGGCGTAGGCTTTCTAGATGAATCTTACTCTTGTCTGAATCAATACTCTGCACTTTGCAATAAACATCAATTTGTCTAATCCAATTGTCCAACTTTTCTGCATTCAACTCTCCATCATATATAGGTAAATCAAATTTAACATCTAGTTTAATCAAAGATTCCTTCCTTTTATGTTCAGGGCTATTAGGAGGTGTGAGAAAGCTTTCTTCTTTCCCTTTGCCTTTGGAGTGGTCATGGAGGAGAGACTCATCTTCCCCTTTGTCTTGTTTTGAGCCTGATGAATCTTCATCTTTATGTTTTCTAAAGTCCATATACATTTCCTCTACCATGGACCTTAGGGCTAGGAAACTATCTAAGAATTGAGGGTCTAGCCCCATAGAACCTTCTTCTGATATTGTCTTCTGAGGATAGACTCTTCCAATTTCAGGATTAGTTTTGCCCAACTCTCCTTCTCCTAATTTGAGCTTTGATCTAGTTAGCATTCAACAGCTAAATCCAACACAAACTTGTCTAACCTTAACAACCTAGAGCTCTAATACCATTTGATCTGAAAATCCCTCGTGAGTGATCTCAGTTAATTAATTAATGAATGAAGGTATTACAGACTCATGTGTTAGTGTGTGTCTATGTTATCTTAGGGGATGGATTGATAAGATTTCAAAATGCATAGACACTAGAAAACAGTAAGAGAAACATAGTAAGCAAATACAAGAACACAACAAATTAATAAGGAGTTCAACCAATCCTCCTGGGCTATGTCTCCAGTCCAGATTTCAGTGGTGGCCTTCTTTTATTGTGTCTTTAAGCAGAGTTTTTACAACAAGGAGCTCCATTTGAGTCTCCTGAAACAGATGGTGCTTAGTAGGGTGGTTCTTGGATTCCCCAAGCCACTAGAGTCCACAAACTCCCCCTTACCAAGTCTCGACCTCAACTGGTCTTGATGGGATGTGTCCAATTTGGTACCAAGTTCCCGACAGATATCCTCACAGGTATTGCTTGAACCTCTCAAGCCTTTTGTCTGCTCAATGTTGCCTTAGATCTGCAAGTCAACTCGGCTCTCTATGTCTACTTCTATCTCTTCTATATCCTTCTTCTTATCGTGCTCTTATCTGTTCTATTCTTTGCTTGTTCATGGCTTAAAGCCAATCCTTCTCATAACTGTTCACTTCCTCTTTCACCTCTTCGGATCGCCTATTGTTGTTCGTTTGGAATTCCCTACCTCTACATCATCGCCACTGTGTAACGTCTCACAGGGAAGTGGCCACTTGTCCTTTCACAAACTGCACTAGCTCTTCCTCAAACGATTTGGTATTTCGGTTACTCTATGTAATGATTCATCTGCCGAATCAGCAGTCCAATCGAACTTCAACCTTTATGCGCTGAAGCTTATTTCTCCCGTCAAATCCAGTTTTTCATCGGGCACAATCTTCACCATTATATCTAGAGCCCGCAAATCCTACAGTGTTCGCTCTTATCGCGCCATTGACTTGCTCGGACGTTAGCCCGCAATGAGAGGCAGTTTTCTCTCTCATCTACCAAACACACATCGTTCGCTGTATGGCATTGCTGGGTCTCCTGACAATTCTGCTTACCGCCCAAAATGCCTCCGATATTCCGTCAGTTTTGGAGCGCGGTATTCGCCTTTTGCTTTAGCGCTTTTCCCACATTTTTCTAGCTTCCCTTGCGACCGAGCACTCGGGGCCTTTCCATTTCGTGGGGTTTTGCTCAGCGATGCACAATTATCACTAATCGTGCATCAGAAATGGCCTCCATTTTCTGATCCGGACTTCCTAACTGCTAGTTTGCACCACTACACGATCTCCATGGGCCTCGGTCAACGTGCTTTGACTGAGGTTGTCGTCATTCCTTGCCGGCTACAAACTGCCACTGTCTAGAGGTCTTCCTGATAGCTCATTGTTCACAAGTTTTTGAAGTCTGTCATGATTTGATTCAGTCATAGAACTTTAAAATTTTCATGGATCCAATTCGGATCACTGTCTTCCCTTCAAGCTCCTATTTTCTTGCACTTTTCCTTGTGGATAATTTTCCTTTTACCAAGTGGAAAACCTTCTCACAAAACTATGCAATCCTAAAGGATTTATCCTTGACTGCATGCATGTGTTTTTTCCATGAGAAAACACATGTAATTGATAGTACATTGTCCTTAAACATTTATCTCAACTAGGTCTTTCTCATAATAGACATGCATGAGTTTCTAATGAGGGAATCTTCAGTTAACTAGAGTAGCACTAGTTGAATGCATTAATGCAACAACTGAATATTAACTCTCTTTTAGTTCCTCAAACAGTTTGGAACTAATTTAACTGGACTTAACTCAGTAATTTAACTAAACAACTCAAATATAACTCAATCTTATCTCCTTAATTTAAGGGATAACTCTTGCATGACTTCATAAACACTTCTAACTTGAATTTCTCCAACTAACTAATTTAAAATAAATTAATTAATTATTTCCAAGTAGCTGTTAAGACTAAATTCGACTAAATTTTATTTTAATTCACAATTTAATTCAAGGACAAAAAAAATTAGAATATTCTTGTTGCCACATTTCAACACTCCCTCTCAATAAGAAAGGGATTATCTGCCACCCCGATCCTATCTCTATGGAACTTGAATTTACACTTTGATGATGCCTTTGTCAAAATGTCAGTATCTTGCTTCTCTGTCAAAATATATTGCAACAACATGATCCTCTCGACTTGTGAAAAGCCACAGGCAATAAATCTGGCCTTATGCTTCTCCACACTACTATCAGCAGCTTGCTTTACCTTGTAAAGCCAACATGAACTCACAACTGACTTGTTCTACGGTCTTGGAACATCATCCCAAACACCATTACAAACTATGGAGTTATACTCTTCCACCATAGCATCAATGCAAATCACTTTCTGCACCGCTTCCTCAAAGGAAGATGGCTCGGTCTCAACACATTCCCTAGCAAGGGTCATGTATCAAGTGTACTTCTCAGCTGACCTCCTCTATCTGCACTGAGAAGATGCTGCTCCCACATTCTCTCTCACATCCTCCAACAATATGTCAGCTTCTCTTGTGCGCTTCCGTCCATCTCTGGAAGACTTTGCTCAAGTGGATGCCTCCACTCCTAGAACCTCTGCATGCAGCTACTCCGCATAAGTCTGAGGCTCCTCCTCCTTAGGAACCAACAGTTCCTCCACAACCTGTAGTTGGAGTTCCCTCTCAAGGGAAACTCACATGGCCTTCTGCTCATCAAACTTGAAATCTTTGTGAACCACTGTCCTCCAATTGGTAGGCAAGTACACCAGATAGTTCTGAGGTGTATCAGTGTACCCGAAAAATATCCCCAACTCTGCTGTCAGCTCAAGCTTCTTTCGTGCATCCTTTTTCACATGGAAATATACTAGTGAGCCAAAGACCCTGAAGTGACCCACATATGGTCTCTTATTGGAGAAAGCTTCCTCCGGTGTCTTCATCCCAAATATGCGATGCGGGCTTCTATTCTACAAATAGACCGTTGTGTTGCATGCCTCAACCCACAAGTGAAGTGGTAGGTCTTGGTCATGTAGCATTGCCCGTGTTGCCCCTACAATAGTTATGTTCTTCCTCTCAGCCACCCCATTCTGTTGTGGGTTATGAGGTGCCATCAACTCTCGTTTAATTCCTTTCGCTACACAAAAGTCCTTAAACTCTTGAGAGACATATTCTCCACCGTTGTTGCTTCTCAAGGCCTTGATCTTCTTCCCTGACTCTTTCTTGACCAAAGCTTTGAAATCACAAAACTTTGTGAAAGTTTGGTACTTCTTCTGCATGAAATAAATCGAGAATTTACGAGAATGGTCATCAATGAAAATCACATAATACCTTTGCTTCGTTGTGGATGCCGTCGAGAATGGTCCACACAAATTAGTATGAACTCACTCTAAGATAGCCTCTACTCGACTATCTCGATCATGAAAGGAAAACTTGGTGTACTTCCCCAAGGTACAACCTTTGCATGTGTGAATTTGCTCAAGTTTACCTTTGGGAAGTCCTGTAAATATCTGTTGCATTATCTTCGAAGCACCGTGATGCAAATGGCCCAACCACCTGTGCCACAACTCGCTAATGTCTTGGTTTGCATCAATTCTACTTTCATACTCAATGTTGCACAATCATCTACCTCTAGTTTATAGATATTCTTCACCTGAATCCCTATCCTCTTGGTCTAACCAATGTCTATGTGTCTTAGGAACACCTTTCCTTTACTGAAGACAACATCGTAGACTTTGTCCTCCAACATCGTGACCGATACCAAGTTCTTCTTCAGTCCAAGCACATATATCACATCTGTCAAGTTGAGAGGAGCTCGATGCTTCCTCTAAAAAAACCGTACCAACTCCTGAACCACTATACCTTCTGTCGTCACCCATCTCTAGGTGCATCTTAAGGTCTTTCTCCTCCAAGGCACTACATAGATTTTTATCAGTGGTCATGTGGAATGAGGCTCCACTTTCAAGATACCATACACAACCCATCATCGATGACACCATGCATGTGGTGAGGGTAAAATCCATTTTGAACTAAGAGGCTAATGCCTCACCTTCCGATCCTTCCGAGAATCCCTTATTGGACTTCTTCGATGGGAAATTGGTCACATAATGTCCCATATTGTGACAATTAAAGCATCTTACTTTAGACATGTCACCCTTCTTCCCTCCATGAGAAGAATTCGGTGTGAAATGGGAAGCCTTCCCCTTCCCTTTCCTTGCCTTACTTGCTAAGGCCAAATTTTCTTCATCCTCATTCATGGATGAAGAACCATCTCTTGTGCTCCTCCTGATCTCCTCCTGCATAAGATCCAACCACAGTCATTACCGATCCGGTAGTTTCTCCCTTCCATTCACAGAGTCCTGGTAGCTATTCCAACTCTTTGGAAGGCCAAGGAGAGCGAGGCTCACCATATCATCATCAGCAGTAGTTATTCCCACACTACCAAGCTCATCTCTGTAGCTGGTGAGCTTGTTCAGATATGTGGAAATAGTATCGTCCTTGTCCATCTTGATTCTTCAAAGCTTATCCTTGAGCACCAATTTCCTCTGGTCGCTACTATTCTAGTAGAGGTCCTTTAATGTCTTCCAAATTGAAAATGGAGTATCCTTCCCATGGAGGCTCGAGACAATATGGTCTCGAACTCCCTCAAGGATGATCTGTCTCACCTTCGCCACACACTTATTCCACTCAGCCAACTCTTGTGCATTAGTTGAAGCTAGCTTTTGGATTTCTTGATCAATGAATTCCTTCAAGCCATTGTCTTCTAATACAACCTCCATTCTATCTTTCCATGCTATGTAATTTGAGCTACCTTCCAAGGCATGCTCGAGTCTGAAGCCATAGAATGCCATTCGCCAACCTTGAAGTATGATATGAATTCAATTTGCACCTGCAACCCTGAACTTCAAACTTTAAATTCTCTTCTCATTACATTGTTCACAGCTCTGATACCATGCAGAAAATTTCTACAAATCCAACTCTGCTGCCATGTAGAAAATCTGACGGTAGGTTAACCTGATAATGCAATATAAATCAAAGCAGAATACTATAACCTACTTCTACTATCAATTTGTGGAAGCTTAAAGATCAAGCTGAACAATATAACCAAAAGAAGAAGAATCAATGGCACAATACACATTAAGATACTTTGGGGAAAGCCTCAGCTAAAAACCCCACACTATTGTATTATCATACATGGTGGAAATACATAGGAATTATACAAAGCCTTAGCTCTCACAACTAGCCAACTCTCACTACAATCCTCACAGATGCTCATAGGAAATCTTGGCTTCTCTCTAGCCTTCCTCTCTACCCTCCAAGCTCCTATTTCCTTGAGTTGTTCCTTGTGGATGATTTTCCTTTTACCAAGTGGAAAACCTTCTCTCAAAACTATGCAATCCTCAAGGATTTATCCTTGACTACATGCATGAGTTTTCTCCATGAAAAAACATATGCAATTGATAGTACACTATCCTTGAACATTTATCTCCACTGGGTCTTTCTCAGAATAGACATACATGAGTTTCTGATGAGGGAATCTTCAGTTAATGGGAGTAGCACTAGTTGAGTGCATTAATGCAACAATTGACTGGTAACTCTCTATTAGGTCGTCAAATAGTTTGGAACTAATTTAACTGGATTTAACTCAGTGAAATGAGTTAAATAATTATAGCTCAAATATAACTCAATCTTATCTCCTTAATTTAACGGATAACTCTTGCATGACTTCAAAAACACTTCTAACTTGAATTTCTCCAACTAATTAATTTAAAATAACTTAATTAATTATTTCCAAGTAGCTGTTAAGACTAAATTCGATTTTAATTCACAAGTTAATTCAAGGACAAATTAACTTGGAATATTCTTGTTGCCATATTTCAACATAGCCATTGTCCCAATTGGTAAAACACTAGAGGGCTCTTCACCTTAGATCAGTGCATTGAGGACAAGGAAAATGCCAAAAAAAAATGTCAGTGAAGATGAACACAGTCTTCAACATGTTTGTTTTCCACTCTATCCCCTTGAAATCTATATCGTTTCTATGAAGTTGAATTATTTTCCAATTAGGAAAATTTCTTGACTAAATAAGAAAACATACAAAAACTAGGACACAAATTCTGCAAAAAGGGATGTAAATATTCTGGTGCACTCTCGGATAGTTTCAAAATTACAAGTCTTTGCAAAGTCTTCAATTTTGTCCTTTATCCCTCTTGCATTCTCAGTTCTAGTCTTCTTTAGTGTAACTGCTTTCCAAGAAGAGAAAAGGCAGATGAGGTGTCTTGAGGAGGTTAGTCACCTTAGTTATGAAGGGTCTCAATTGTCTTAGAAAATAGTGTACTTTGTTAGCATTACTTTTCCATGAATTCCTACATTTATAACATTTTTTCAGTTGTCTTATCTATAGTCATAAAGTTAAGATGATATTATTGTATTTCCAAGTATTTATTCTGAATGCCATTTGTCATTCTAAAAATACTATCCACTTAATGAATGTAACAACATCCATTCAGAAATTGATTAATGGAATGCTTTATGAAGAAAATGACAAATGTTTTTTCATAGCTTGTTTGTCCATATGAATGCACATTTGTTGCTCATCTCGTCACTTTAATTTGGAGTTGTTTCCCTTGACCTTTATTTTTGTTTCTTCATAGGATATACCAACACTGAAGCTTGAAACAATGGAAAACAAATTTGTTATTTTTCTAATTCTATTTATTTTTGTTAATACAGCCCTCATAGGTTTAGTGGCCAGATGGACTTGGAGCATTGAGAGAGGCAAGAGCTGCAAATTGGGAACCAAGGATCAAGTAGGTGCAGAGTACGACCGAGAGGAGCTGAGGGAGAATACGATAGCCATATGGTCAGCATATCTTGTCTTGTACTAGTGGATGTATGAGGGCCATTATCCCTGGTACGTGATCCTTAGACTTTTGTATTATATGTTGTTAGTATAACAAAGTTGGGTTGAAAAATTAAAAAGTTGTCTATGTTCTGTGCATATGTGATTTACTGCTTTATATTTCCATTGTGCAAAGTAGTTTATCATTGAGATTCTTGGTTTGGTAGCGTCAGTTATTTTAAGACTCTAACCTAGACCCAAGGTCATGGAAATTCAATACTGAAATGCTTTGCACTAAGGCGAAAGATTTTGTCATAAAAATCCCATAGCATATATTCCTTCATGGTTGAACGGAACACTGAGTCCTTGCACAATCTCTCTGTAGCTGATCATTTTTATTTTTTTGTAAGTTTACTATTTCTAACATCTTGGTGTATCGAGCACTGAGTCTCCTCTTGCAAGATCAATTATCTTGTCATTTTGAATTTGGAGGATTGGATCTTGATGAGTTGCCTTATTTGTTATGATTTCTCTTTCATCCATTAAAATACAGAGTGTTCATTACCCTGTGAATATACTTCCTTGATGTCTCACACCAATCCCAAGAGAAGGGAGGATAAGGATCTGACATACTTCCTTCCATATATTGTCTAGGAAGAGTTACAGAATATTTAGAAATGACAATAAAAAAAACCCATTCAAGAGGTCACTTCCATCTACATTTGCCGTTGTGGAGCTAACTGACATGTTAAAAATGTTCTTCACCAGTATTTGATGGTCACACTCTTTTGTATACAGGAATATTGATGCTCATCCTTGCCACAAGCTTGCAAGCCTCTTCTTGTCTTGACATATAAACTGTGATATTGATTTTCTGTCTTGCACATTAAACTTTGAATAAATCATAATTAGAGCTCATGGTATAGGGACAATGGGGAGTGGTGTTCCTTCCATTTGTAACTAGTTTTTTAGCTTATAAGAAATATGTTACATTTGTTGAGTGATCTACCTTTTGGTTTAGTCCTCTTATCACATGGTATAAATCAATGAAATCAAACCTTCTTTTCCTATCGTTTGATTCTTGAGATTATTCTTGCATGATTAAGAACCACTGGACTGGATAAATTTGGCATGTATCTCATAATAAGAGAAGAATATCCTATGATGACCAGTTGATCAATTATTTAATGCCTCCCTAGATCCCACCCACAACTATTTATGTTTCCCCCCTAGGATCAAGCACATTCTGCACCCCCTCCCCCCCACGCCAGCCAGTGGATTTCCCTTTGAGTCTGTTGAGAAAGAGTATTTTCTTTGAGATCTGTCATTTTTGGGATTCATCCTCATCCATTCAAATTTTCCAAAATGAAAGGTATTATTATTGTTGTTAGTGTGCTTTTCTAACTGGTGACACTCATGCCTCAACCATAACCCCATGCTTCCCACTTACTCTGTTGTGTGGTAGTCCACAATGGCCATTTGTGTAAGCTAGGGCATTCCGTAAGTTTTTCCTCTTATTATAGGTGGACATGTAGTTAGAGCTTATTGAATTGCCTTTGATGTCATGGAAAGGGTGGTGTACACTATACTTACAACAATATTTGCTCATTTATCTTGAAACAACAATTTTTGAAAGATGTAATAATATTTTTTTCATAATATGATGGCTTGACTTCTTAAAGCTTTAGAATCATGGGATTTAGCAATGTTTATATAGCCATTGGTCATAAGACACTTTTGCTTGTTATTAACATGCTTCTCAATGCTCAACGTGTTGGTTGTTTTGTAAATATGAAACTACTACCATGCTATGATAATTTCCTCACCTAGAATCTAATGAATCCAAATGGATTTATGGGTGTTATTGTCACTTATCATAAAGTTTGTTGCCTACATATGGATAAATTCTAGAGCCCACCATGTGGCACAAATGATAGTCTCCTTGTAATTATGTTGGAAGATGATAAAGTGGGTATTCTATTCTTAAAAACATCATATTATGATGTAGTTACTTTGCAATAAGCTTGTTTTGAAATTCATTTGCTGGTCTTTTACACAACTTTTTATGTATAATTTTTGAAATTTATACCATCATATGAATTTCATGAATAAAGGATTTCTTATTGTTTTTAAATAGATGACTATGCAAGAACTACCTCCAAATTCAACTATGGAGGATTTGCTAGACAAAATAGCTTATGGAAGTTCACTTTTTACATTATATGGTTTGCCACTACAAGAGGATATGAGGCATTTGAGACATATACTTTGGAAATGATTCTAGTAGGGATTCCTATGGTTGTTAATGTTGTGATTATTTCACCTCATGGTTATTTTGGGAAAACAAATGTTTTAGGAATGCTAGACAAAACACTGGTGGATAGGTAAAATTTGCAAAATGTATCCCTATATTTGAATATTGGGAAAAAAGCATATGATTGTTATCATTTAACTGCTCCATATCTCTTGGAGCCCAAAAATCCATTTGCTTTGGATAATCTTTATCTATAACCTCAAAAGAAACCATATTATAAGCTTAAGGACCATTATGTCCTCTTGAGTCTTGAAAAAGTATGATGGAATGAAAATAGGTGAGAACCAGATCCAAGTTTACCATGTCAAAACCTAGGTTCATTAAGGTGACGATCTTGGTTTGAAGATATCCACTATACAAACTAGGACCACCCATACTTCTTTTTGCCATCTCTCTGTTATGAAACCAGCTCAAGAAAAGATAGAAAAGATAGATCAACGACTTAGAATTCAGCCTCTTCGAGGGGGCAACCTCCTTTACATTACATAAATGAACAATTCCTGGATG
>APFE030749354.1:312689-324653 GCA_000404065.3 Pinus taeda
CTATAGTTGCACTTGGGCCGCACATCTTCAGCATGTAGATCTACTCTTGCAACTGCTCCGCAACCATAAATTATTTGTTAAGATGTCCAAGTGTTCGTTTGGCATGGAAGAAGTTGAGTATTTGGGCCACATTGTGGGACGTGCAGGTTTCAAGGTGGACCCCAAAAAGATCCAGGCAATGTAGGATTGGCCTCAACCTAAGACCTTGAAGAGCCTGAGAGGATTTTTGGGTCTCACAGGCTATTATCTCAAATTTTTCCGCAATTATGGTCGCATAGCGAAGCCCCTCACTCAACTCCTGAAGAAAAAATCATTCTGCTGGAATGAGGACGCACAGCAGGCATTTACAACTCTCAAAAATTCCATGTGTTCCACTCCAGTCTTAGCACTACCTGATTTCACCAAATCTTTTGTCATTGAATGTGATGCTTCGGGTACAGGTATTGGGGCAGTCTTAATGCAAGAAGGTCGACTGTTGGCCTTCACAAGCCAACAACTAAGTGGGAAGAATCTAGGTCAATCTACTTATGAGAAGGAAATGATGGCCATGTTACATGCAATAGAGACCTGGTGACCTTACTTACTCGGGCAACGTTTCCAAATCCGCACAGACCATCACAGTCTTAAATATTTTTTGGAGCAACGCCTATCCTCCCCACAACAAAATAAATGGCTCGCCAAAATGCTGGGATATGATTATGAGATCATTTACAAAAAATGGCAAGAAAATAGTGTAGCAGATGCATTATCGTGCCAATTTTGAGGAGGAAAGTACCCTACTAGCAATTTCCCTTCCCATTCCAGAATGGATTGAAGAGGCTCGTAGGGAATGGTTTTCACATCCCGGGCTCTCCCAACTCATTTCTCAATTGTAGGCGGATTCAAATCCCACCAAGGGCTACTCATGGCAGAATGAGATTCTTCGCTACAGGGACAGAGTCATAATATCACCAACATCCACCCTCAAAAGTCGCATTTTGGCATAATTGCACTCATCCCCCATTGTAGGACATTCAGGCTTTCGGAAGACGTATGCTCGCACCAGAAGATCATTTTTTTAGGCAGACATGAAAAAGGACATCCTTACTTTTGTAGCAGAATGCGATGTCTATCAACGCCACAAAGGGGAGACCGTCAAAGCACCATGCACATTACAACCGTTTCCCATCCCGGCATCAATATGGACGGAGGTTTCTATGGATTTCATTACAGGTCTTCCAAAGTCAGGAAACAAGTTAGTCATCATCGTGGTTGTGGATAGACTTTCGAAGTATGCTCATTTTTGCACCCTACCCCATCTGTTTACACCGACTTTGGTTGCTCAATCTTTCATGGATCAGATCTTCAAATTGCATGGCATGCCCACTTCTATTCTTTCCGATCGTGACCCGATCTTCACCAGTAATTTTTGGCAGGAACTCTTCAAGCTACAAGGCACCCAACTAAAACTCAGCACTTCCTATCATCCACAAACAGATGGTCAAACTGAAGCTGTCAACAAATTTCTGGAAACCTACCTTAGGTGTTTCACTTTAGGAAAACAACATCTTTGGGTACAGTGGTTACCTCTGGCTGAATGGTGGTATAACACCAACTATCATGCCACCACCAAAATGACTCCCTATGAAGCAGTATATGGTCAACTCCCTCCTTCCCCTACTTCTTATATCAAGGGATGCTCAAAGGTACAAGCAGTGGATCAACTCCTACATAACAGTGCAACCATGCTCGCCCATCTTAGAGAGAATCTTCATCAAGCTAAAAACCGCATGAAGCAACAGGTAGACCAGCATCGCTCAGAGCGCCAATTTCAAGAAGGGGATCAGGTATTTTTGAGGCTGCAACCATATAAGCAAACATCACTCAAAGATAAGGTTTGTCATAAACTATCTCCAAATTTCTACAGACCATACCAAGTACTTCAGCGCATTGGAGAAGTAGCATACAAGTTGGCTTTGCTGCCTACCGCAAAAATACATCCAGCCTTCCATGTCTCATGCCTCAAGAAAGTGATTGGGAACAATTGCAGAATTCAAACCAGTCTACCTGAATTGGACGAGGAAGTGTCAATCTGGCTCCAACCTGAACAGGTCCTGGACACACGAGAACGGCCCCTGCATGAGCGCGTGATTAGGGAAGTCCCTGTCAGATGGAAAGACACCTCTCCGGAAGATGCAACTTGGGAACCAACCACTATTCTTCAGCAGTTTCCGCAGCTTCAACCTTGAGGAAAAGGCTATTCTTAAGGGGGAGGGCATGTTAGGGTCCCACCCTAACCCCCTTATTTATGTAGTGGGATCACATCATAATAAAGAGTCGATAAAGCCCATATTAATAATTGTAAGTAGTTAACCCAAAATTAATGACGAGACCACAGTTAGTTACAAATGGGCCATGGTATTAGATAGATGGTATTAATAAAACCCATGGTATTGATCCATGGTATTGCATGTATGAGTCATATATAAAGGATAGAGACTCCTTGCGAGGAGCATCGTGTCTTATTTTTGAATCAAGCTCTGTTATGTTGGAGGTTGCCCCCTCGAAGAGGCCAGTGAACATTGCTTTCTGAATAATAAAATATTTGTTATTGACTCTCATTATTCTATGTTCTGGGTATCTTTCTTTGCATATTCTGTATTTAGGTATCTTTTTGCAGGTTAAGAGCATAAGATACTTCAAATTCTAATATGATTTTTCCTTCCTCATCAAGTTTTTGCAATACAATTTGACCTGGGAGCTTATCATCTATAAAATTCTTTAAGCATGAAACATGGAAAATTGGGTGCACTCGAGAAGATGCCAGAAACTCCAATTTGTATGCCATAATACCAATCTTTTGCAACACCTTGTAAGGACTATAGTACTTTGGTCATAATTTATTATTCTTCTTAGCTTGCTTGAGGGACATTTGTTTGTATGGTTGTAGTCATAAAAAAACCCAGTAACGTACATCAAAATTGTTTTCACTGTGATGTTGATCTATCTGTTGTTTCATTTGATTCTACACCAAAGTGGGTTATCCTTTAAGAGTTGGAGAAGTTGTTGTTGATGCTTGATGTGATATTCCATTGCTTGAACATTATAAGTCTCTATTAAAGATAATGTGATCAACGATGGATGATATCCATAAAGTGTCATAAATGGGGTCATTTTTGTTGCAGTATGGAAGGAATTGTTATACTACCATTCAGCTAGAGTTAACCACTTGATCCATTGTGTTTTTTTATTAGATACAAAGCAACAAAGATATCCTTCCAAACATTTCCTCACTATCTCCGTTTTCCCAGTAGATTGAGGTTGATAAGATGAGCTATGAGCTAATTGAGTACCCAGACAAGAAAATAATTTTGTCCAAAAATTTCTAGTGAAAATGGGATCTCTGACACTTACAATAATCTTTTGGTTTCCATGTAGCTTTTTAATTGTTTCCATAAATGCAATAGAATCTATACTATCTTTGGTGTCATCAACTATCACTATGATGACACTCATTCCTCCGTACTTGGGTAAACCTATGATAAAATCCATTGAGACCTCCTCCCAATGTTGACAATGTTGACTTGGAATGGTTAAAGGTTGTAACAGACTTGAGATCTTAATTGTCTCAATTTTATTTTGTTGGCAAACCAAACATTCCACCGCAAATTTTTGAATGTCACATGGAAGGCCATCCCCAAAAAATTCCTTCTTGACTCTCTGGTAAGATTTTAAAAATATTGAGTACCCTCCTAAGGCAGAGGCATGCAATTCCAAAAGAATATGTTGTTTGAGTTGGGAATTCTTACAAATATATAAGCGATTTTCTTACCATAATGAATCATTTTTCCTGGTAAATGTATTAGATGTACTAGTATCTTGTTGTAACTTTTGAATGAGTGTCCACACTTCTTCGTCATTCTTCCATTCATCCCTTGCTTTCATTATCCAATCTAGTTGGATATTAGAAATAACACAAAGCAATGCTTCCACATCCTTATCCTTTCTTGAGAGTGCATCTGCAACAACATTATTCTTCCCTTTTTTGTAGATGATTTCAATGTCATAACCCAACATCTTTGTCACCCATTTTTGTTGCTCTTTTGAAGATAATCTTTGTTCCAAAAACTATTTTATAATATCATAATCTATTTTTTCCCTAAGTGTATTCCCATTAGGTAATGTTGTCATTTCTTTAGTGCATGTAGTATTGCCAAAATTTCCTTTTCATAAATAGGTTTGAATAAATTCTTTCCTTTGATTGGACGATTTCCAAAAGAAATGGGTCTTCTTTCTTGCATTAAAACAACACCAATTCTATTTCCCAAGACATAACATTCCGCAATAAATGTTTTTGTGAAGTCTGGCGTAGCTAAAACCAGTGCTTGGTACATTTCCTCTTTAATATGTTCAAAGGCCTTAGTTTCTTCTGGAGTCCAAGAAAATGCATCTTTCTTTAGTAATGTAGTTACAAGTGCTGTTATTCTCGCTTAATTCCTAAAAACCTTGTGATAATACCTTGTCAACCCAAGGAATCCTTGAAGATGCTTTATGGTTTTGGGGATTTTCCATTCCTTAATGACTCTAATTTTGTTAGGGTCTACCTTAACACCCTCATGAGATACAATATGGCCCAGTTATTCCACCTCCTATAATCCAAAGAAACATTTGGAGGTTTTGCATATAATTGTTTCTCCTCCAATAGTTTTAGCACCCTATCAACATGTTGAACATGATCCTTCTAATACTTGTTGTAGATTAGTATATCATCAAAAAATATTAATACAAATTTTCTAAGGAAGGGTTGGAAAATGGAATTCATCAAACCTTGAAATGTTGAAGGTGCATTGGTAAGGCTAAAAGGTACGACCAAAATTAATAATGACCCTCATGAGTTTTAAATTATGTTTTTGGAATATCTTTAGTCTTCATTCTAACTTGATGATATCCTGAATGAAGATCCGACTTGGTGAAGTAAATTTCTCCATGTATTTCATCCAACAATTCATCAATGATAGGAATGGGAAATTTATTTTTAATAAGGAACTTGTTGAGCTCCCTATAATTCAAACACATGTGTCATGATCCATCCTTCTTGTGCACCAATAGAGCAGAGAAAGAACTTTGACTAGATTGAATTATATCAACTTATAACATTTCTGCAACCATATGTTCAATTTCACTCTTTTGGGCAGAGGGATATCTGTAAGGTTCGATGTTTGTAGGAACACTTCCTGGAATCAAGTGAATAACATGATCATAATCATGAATGGGTAGGAGGTCTTTAGGATTCTCACGTACCTTTGGGGAATAATTGTCCAAAGCTTTGTGCAAATATGGAGAAATGGGTGATTCTGATGTTTGAACCTCTAGTGAGCATAATTGTGCAATTGCACCCAGTTTTTCTTTTTTCAAAAGATTTGTCATGCAATTAGAGTTGATTATCTTCCTTAGTTTTCCTGCAATACCCCTTAATTCGATTTCCTTTCCTTCCCAAAACAATTTCAAGAGAAGTTCTTGAAAATTGAAAGATATTGTCCCCACAGATTGTAATAGGTGGACTCATAGTACAACATCAACACCACCCATTGGAATGGAAAGAGTTGGAATATTCAATACATATTTGTCCATGGTTAACTTGATATTATGGCACTTTCTAGATAAATTTATAGTTCCTCCATTTACAACCATCACTTCGCACTTTGGTGTTGGATATAGAAAGTAATTCAATTCATTGACTATCTTAAATGAATAAAATTATGGGTACTACCCGAATCAATCAACATTATTACCTTTTTCTTCTTGATATATCCTTATACCTTAAGAGTTTGAGGAGTAATAATTACCACTAATGAATTACAATATATGATTAGATTAATTTCTTCTTTTTCTGAGGTTAGTTCTTGGTGTATATCCTCTTTTGTTGACGTTTCTTGTTATTTTTCTTCCTCTTTGTCACAATCTATGTAGAATAATTTCTTCTCAGCACACTTGTGAACTTAGTTTATTTGCTATCACAATTGTAACAAAACTCTTTTGTTCCTTTTTCTTCCAATTGTTCTGGCATCAACCTTATAGGTTATAGAAGGTCAGGAGGAACAAACTTCAATATTTATAGTTGTGAGTGGTAGACTTCCTTGTTACCATAATTTTGCTTCAAACTTTTCTTGCCACCATGAATGTCTTCTCCAATGAATCAAGTTCCTAAAGGTGAACCTCATGTTGGATGTTATCCTTTAAAGTCCCTAACAAGACATCGATCATATGCTCCTCTACAATATCATCTACCCTTATATTAAATTTTTGGAAGTCCTCAATGTGCTCTGCCATTGAACCCTTTTGTTTGAGATTTATCAATTGGCTAAAGAAGGCGTTGCGCTTTGTATCATCATAATGTGTTATTATTTCCTTCGTAAAAATTGACCAAGTGACAAGTGGTTTACAAGAACAAAGACATTGATACCATACAAACCGATTGGATTCTAAATATAAAGATGCAATGCGTACCTTTTGTGTGTGTTGCACATTATGGAGATCAAAATATTGCTCCATTTGTAGTATCCATGTTACCAAATCCTTGCCATCAAACTTCCTCATATCAATCTTTGGAATATGGTGGGTCTTCAATCCAAAGTTAGAGTCTCTGAAATCATGATTAACATTCACTTTGTTCTCATCATGAGTTTCATCGAATACTTTTTCGCCATTATGAAGCATTTCTTGTAGCAACTTTGTCAAACCTTCCTTCAAACATTCCATGTCTTCTTTTAAACCATTCATGTCACCTTTTTAATTATGTTTTTAAACCATCCATGTCACCTTTTATTTCTATATTTGAACCATCCATGTCCCTTTTTGTTTATGATTTTAAACCATCCATGTCCCATTTTAAGCCATCTGTGACTCCTTTTAGTTCATCTTTGGTTGCTCTTTGTGAGAGCGAAATTTGTTGCACTTGGTCCCATAATTTTGATATATCATCTTGCAATTCTTCCTCTTCATGCGTCATAGTAGAGATTTTTGAGGCCTTAATGGGTGTATAATTATTTTGTTTGGCAAGCATTTTAGAACAATATATTGATATTTATGCTTCAATGTGCCCTTAGAATCACTTCAAATTGATTTTTCAAACAAAACTTATGTAATTTTTAAAGAAAGTAAACACATTTTTCTTGTTTTTAGGAGATCTATCTTGAAACATTTGTACCTCTGTAATTTTGGCTCTCCAAAGTTTGAAATTTCATCCTATTGTAATTCTCCGAGTCTTCTTTCCAATGCCATAAGTCATATCGAGATTGAATTTCTCAAGATAACGTTATGAGAAATATCCCATGATGGACTGGTTATGGTAATTAAGTAGAGAAAATTTTACGGAATGCCACATGACAATGTTTGAACCTTTAGCCCTGAAAATGATACAAGAAAAGATACAGTCCATTTAATTTGAGTCACGTTTTACAAAATTCAAATCCAATTCTTGTAAAGAAAGTTATGACGATTTTCCCTAGGCCACCTATTTGAGATTGGATTTTGGAGTATGCAAAAATTCTAACTTCTCTAGACCATATCTAAGAAAATATAGTGCACCAAGATCTGAAATTTTTACATGATGTTCACCAAGATTTTGAATCCAGGTGGTCGCAATTTATGCTATTGAAGCCTCATAGAAAAAAATTATAGTGAAAATACCAATATGACATGTTTGAAGCAACGAAACACTATAATCCAAAGCTATGATACCAAATTTTATGCAACCAAATTACAAAAGAGAAAAAATATAGATCGGCGACTTGAAAATTAGCTTCTTCGAGGGAGAAACCTCATTTACCTCACGTAAATGAACAATTCTTGGATGATACAAATGACAAGACCTCCTTGGTATATATAAGAGTCTAAGGGGTCACAACATAATTAGAGCTTACATAACAATAATAATGTAAGGGCACAACAATAACAATAGTATGTTTTTATGGGGCACAATAATAACAATATGGGGGTTACATGGGCACATCAATAACAATAAGAGGGCTACACTAAAAATAAGAATAAGGAGACTACACTAATATTATAGGGACCTAATATAATTGCAGTAGGTGATGACACAATAGTGACCTTACATGGTACCAAGAGGTTGAATATTACAGCAAACTATAAGACATATGCTAGTAGCCCTCATTGGACAAAGTTTGAGACATTGCAAGTAGGTCTTAGGGTTGACCTAAGACCTCTTGGATTGTTCCATTATCAGACATTAATGCCCTGTACTTGCAACAACATTAACAACTTGGCACAAGTGATTTGGTTTCACTACCTATGAGCCCTTGAACGCATATTCATTCAAGAGTAGTGCAATATAGTGACATTGAACATTGCAGGTTGCATGAGTATAGGATTGACTAATACAAAGATCAGACTTATTGTTTATTATACAATAGTGAAGTTTTTGTTTTTCTATAGTTATGATTTACAACTAATGCAAAAGAAGATTGTCAATTTGATGTGCAAGTTGAGTAGCAGTTGGATTGACATTATGATTAAGTATTTGGTTCAAGGAGTAGTGGTTGAAGTATGATAGTACAATGGTCAAATCATGCAGTACTGAGAAGTGTGGTTTCAACAACTGGTTAGTGATATCCTTACCGAACAAAGCAACATAATCTTTATTATAGTTTCTTTATATTTATTTGAGCATAGGCAGATCTAGTTTGAAAGTTGTGAGACATGGTTTGCTTGCTACTTACGGTGGCAAGGTGGTGGGAGGCAGGTGATTGGAGTCACCTTCACGTTGGATCTTGAGAACACTTCACGGCGACAAGGTGATGCTAGGGTAAGTTGGAGCCTGCACAGGGCATGGAGCATCCATCAAGTTGTAGCTAGTACACAAGGTGTTGGAGCATCCACCAGGTTGGAGCCTAAGATCTAAGGCATTGGAGCGTCCTCTCAATTGCAGTTGGTAAATAGGGTGTTGGAGCATCCTACAGGTTGGAGCTTTTAAAACAGGGGGTTGGAGCCTCCTTCATTTGGATTTGAAAACTTGATGTAATTATTATTTTGAAGAAAACAAATATTAAGAAGCATTCGATGGTTTTTGACTCGGAGGGAGTTTTCCACCTAAAAATCTTTGTGTCCACTATCTTGATTATTATGCATTATTGAATGGTTTTGTTCACTGCTTTTTCTATCTAATTAAATATTGTTGAAGATAAACTAATGCTCTGGAAATATTAATAAATTGCTAATTTCTAAGAAATACTTATTCAACCCCCTCTCATTATTTCCAACAAGAACCTAGAAGGTCAAAGCATATTATGATTCATGACATGATGTAGAATGGAGCCATGAAATTACAAGACAAACTTGGGCTTGTGGATATCTCCTCCCTTGTTAAGAAAGAGTGAGGATGGACACTATGTTATCCATGTGTCATGTACTATGACCAGGACTAATCACCATAAGTCTAGTGCATGAACATAGGTAGGGAGAATGGTGGATTGGACAAGCATCAGGGAACATTCTTGAGATCTGTACTGTGACCAGGACTAACAAGGATAAGTCAAGTACATTTATCTAATATAAGAATAGTTCGGAGGAACGATATTTACTTGTGTCAAATATTGTGACAATGGACTAGGAAATGGTCCTTTGAGGACTTACTTTAGTGAACCTAGGTGGAGTATCTTCCTCAAATACGTAGTGTGGTGTCCTATTGAATGCCTCCCAACATTGTGCTCTAATCTAGTAGAGAGATATAACATACTTATCAAGTCCTTGGTAGTTTGAAAATCTTGGTTATGACGATATTATCATCATTGATGCTTATCAATCCAAATCCTTTCTTATAGAAGTTCTCAACTTGAGAATATCCTGATAAGTCATTATAAGTCATTATGAATACCTCCCTAGTTAAGAGGGAGTGTTCGAATTGTAACTAGGTTCCGTCTTCATAATTTTCATTGCATCAATATGTATTTTATGTAAAAAAAATAAAAGATGAAAAATTATTAGTATTATCTATCATGTTCTTTATTCTTTGTAACTTCGATCAAAAGAAAATGTAAAAGGGCATGTTCTTCGTGATCCTTGTGAAAAGAAGAAAATTTGAATTTTGTAAGTGTCATTTGTCCCTCCAAGTTTCTAATTTGGTCCTCTAGAAGACAAGTCAGCCTATCCAAAGGACATGTCCTTTCACATGAATGAACAAGTATATATTGTCATCTATTCTCCACCTTTTTTCAACCAATTCAATAATCATCTATGGAAGAGAAACTTGGGTCTATGATATGGCAATACGAGGCACATTCTTTTAAAGGAAAACAAGCTTTTTGTAGCATCTTTTGTCTGTGATAATGAGAGTTTTCTAAGACACCTTGTAGAATTTCCTGTAAATTCACAAGCTCATGCAATTTACTAAAGCTCAGGACAAGAATCTACTTCTACTTTCAACTAGCAGAAGCCAATGGATCGATGAAAACAATATGAACAAGAAGAAGATAAATCAATAGCACATAACACAATAAGTATCGAGGAAAGCCTCAGCTAAAAACCCCCATTATTTGTTTTGCATTAAATCAGAAATCCAAGATGATAATACAATGTTTGTTCTCAAAAGAACAATTCCATCACTCAGTATGATCAATCTCCCTGCTCACAAGCAAGCTCAAGCCAATCTCTAGCCTCTTTTGTTGTTCTCCAAGCCCCTAATTCCTTGCGCCCTTGGTCAAAGTATTTGGATGAATAATATATGTTTTTGTTATGAAACCAACTCACAAAAGGATAAAAAAGATATATCAACACCTTAGAATTCAGCCTCTTCTAGGGGGAAACCTCCTTTACATTACACAAATGAATGATTATTTGATTATTCAAATGACAAAACCTCATTTCTATATATAGGAGTCTAAGGAGTCACAATATTACCCAGACGACCTAACAATAATAATATAAAAGCACAAAAATAACAATAGAGGGATTCTATGGGGCACAGTAATAACAATATGGGGACAATAGGGCACAACAATATTAATAAGGGATATAACCACAATAGTAATGGGGTAATAACTAGTATTATAGGGACCTAACATGCCCCTCTCCTTCAAAAAAAGTGTTGTCCTCAACGCTTGAGTAGTTCTGGATGCTTTTGTATAAAATTTTCATCCTCCCATGTGGAATCTTCAACGAATAAGTTCTTCCACTTGATGAGATACTCCGAAATTGATCGATTTCGTAGCTGTCAAGTTCTTGTTTCTGTGCTTCCGATTCCAATATAATTTTTCCTTCCTCGTCAAGTTCTGGAAATATTGTTTGAACTGGGAGCTTGTCACCTATAGCCTTCTTTAAACATGAAACATGGAAAACTAGCTGCACTCGAGAAGCTGCAGGAAGCTACAATTTGTATGCCATAGTACCAATCTTTTGCAACACCCTGTACGGACCATAATACTTTGGTGATAATTTATTATCCTTCTTAGCTTGCTTGAGGGACATTTGTTTATATGGTTGTAGCCGTAGGAATACCCAATCACCTAATCAAAACTTCTTTCACTGCGATGTTGATATGCCTATTGTTTCATTCTATTATGTGCCAACACGAGGTTATCATTTAAGAGTTGGAGGACTTGTTGTTGATGCTCGATGTGATGTTCCACTGCTTGAACCTTAGAATTTTCTCTTAAATATGATGTGATGGATGGTCGCTGATATCCATAAAGTGCCATAAATGTGGTCATTTTTGTTGTTGTATGGAAGGAAGTGTTATACCACCATTCAGCCAGAGGCAACCATTTGACCCACCGTGTCTGTTTATCAGATACAATGAAACGAAGATATCCTTCCAAACATTTGTTTATTATCTCAGTTTGCCCATCAGATTGAGGATGATAAGATGAGTTATGAGCTAACTGAGTACCGAGACAAGAAAATAATTTTGTCCAAAAATTTTCAGTGAAAATGGGATCTCTGTCACTTACAATAATCTTTGGGTTTCCA
>APFE030749354.1:330436-346629 GCA_000404065.3 Pinus taeda
AGGAGTCACAATATAACCCAACCGACCTAACAATAATAATATAAAGGCACAAAAATAACAATAGAGGGATTCTATGGGGCACAGTAATAACAATATGAGGAGAATAGGGGCACAAAAATATTAATATGTGATACAACTACAATAGTAATGGGGTAATCACTAGTATCATAGGGACCTAACAATTTTTATCAACCTTGAGCTTAACCTGCACAAGTATTTCCTATCCTCCACCTGATGATGACTAATTTCTTTGGATGATAATGACTGGATGAGGAGATTCCAAAGATTGCATGCATGATATTTACAACTCAGTAAATCATACAATTGATAGTACACTATCCCTGCACTCTAGTCTCAACTAGGTCTTTCTCTTAAATGAAATGTATGAGTTTCTGATGAGGGAATCTTCAGTTAACTAGAGTAACACTTGTGGATGCACCAATGTACCTACTGGCTGCTAATCCTCTATTAGTTCCACAAATAGTTAGAACTAATTTAATTGACCATAACTCGGTAAGCTGAGTTACCTAATTACAACTCATAAATAAGCTCATCTTGGACACCTAAAACTTAGGGAGAACATATACATGACTTCCAAAAGACTTCCAACTCGAAATTCCTAAATTAACTAAGTCAACTTAACTTAGTTAACTATTAAAAGTTGCTATGAGAGAAGAATTACAATTTTAATTCACAATTTAATTCAAGGACAAATTAAATTGGAATTTATGGATTCTATTTTTAACATTTCTTGTTGCTATTTTCAACACACCTTCCTCTATGAAATGTGAGCTACTTGATGGACCATACGTCTATGACATGCGATCTACTTGATGGACCAAACCTCTGTGACATGTGAGCTACTTGATGGACCATAGCTCTGTGACATGCAAACTATATTATGGACCAAATCTCTATGTAAAGTGAGCTACATGAAGGCTACTATTTCTGATGATGCAAATTATAAGAAGACAAGATTTGGAGGGTTGAATTGGCACTAGGATCATTGGTTAATTTGACTTGGATTTATCTTGTTGACAAAGAATCTATAAGGAAATGATTGATGAGTCTTCCCCTTGTGGGTTTTTCCTTGGCCTTTGGCCTAATTTTTGGTGTCTCTTGTCTCTTATGCTCCATGATCTCTATTTTTATTTTTCTTTAAATGCATAATTACTTGATGACATAGCTTAATGCAGTAAAAGCTATCAGGAAACATATATATAAGTCAAAAGTAATTATCATGTTAATAAATTCAATCTTACAATCGAATGTCAACACTTCCTTCACTAAATTCTTAAACTCTTGTGCTTACAATCCCAAGCACTTGACAACATTGAACAATGATGCACACAATTTGACACTATCCATAGTCATCGATGTTATGTCTCAATTCTCAAAGACTCGACCCTCAAATTACTTCATATGCCCTCATTGAATAACAAGGTGTTTATCGTGCTAGAACACCAAATTTTATGTTTCCTCAGACATTGGGGGTTCAAACCTAAAAAAATATATGTTATCGAGAGGAAATTCTGATTTTGCTTAACACCAAAAATGGTCACAAAACCAAATTTATTTAGACATTTGGATGGGAAAAACTCTTGTCCCAAAATGTCACATTTTCATCAGTTGATGGAACCAAGCACCAAGATATAAGTGGTTTCAACAAATATTGCACATCCAAACTTCTAGTATGGCAATGTTCTGAGGCCTTTAAGCACCAAAGCTACAACACAAAACTTCTATGACCAAGCAATAAGACCAGAGGTTTATTGGGGCTTGGGATATCTGCAAAATATGAAATAATGCTTCTTACCAAATTGCCAATATGGCATTAGGTGAAGGAGCCTTGAGCCCTAAGTGTTGCACCTTATTACCTTTGTGACTAGGAATTGAACTAGGAACTTATGAGGGCTTCGAATATAGGCACAAACCCAAAATAAACATCTAACCAAATTTCCAATACGATGATATGTCAAGGGTTTTAGCCCTTAGGTGTTACACCTTAACACTCATGCGATCGGGGGCAAAGTATAAAGGCTTACATATACCAAATATCAAAGAAATGAAGAAAGCACACCTTTTGATAAAATGCTGATAGTATGGTATGCTGAGGGCTTTAAGCCCATGGTGCCAAACTTTAGCATCTTGGCCACAAGGGGCTATGGCTGGGGGTTGTAGGTATCATATATCATAGAAATTCATTAACTTTGCACCTTTTCAACAATACGTCAATATGGTGACATGCTGAAGCCTTTAGCCCTTTGGCACTACAATGTAGCACCATGTAATTGATGTTATTGCCAAGAGCTCAGGCAACCCAAAACAACAAGATTTGCAAGATTTTTATATTATACAAAATTTTTGGGTTTTTCAATAAATAATAAGATACCCTTTTTGGCTTTATGGCTCAAAACCAATACTTGTTAATAGACTCTTAGGTCAATCTTCGTGTTTGAGGCCTCAAACATCCTCCTCAAACTTAATATTGCACCTATACTCCTCTGTTCCTTTTATGCACTTACCTTAAATCACAACACATGACATACATGCACACCATTCAATTACACTCACCCATCTAGTTTTATAGTGATTTGGAACTTCAGGTTGGGTCGACTATAACTATTGGCTAAGTTTGACCCAACATCTCCAACATTGGATTCCTCTAACTTGGTTCCTTTCTTCCTTGGGCCAGCATATCTTTGAGTCCTTTCCTTCTAACTTGGGTTCATGATATGTCCCGTAACTTTGACATAAATGATAACAAAATAGTCTCATAGGTCTTCGCTTAGATTTGACATCAATGATAACAAAAAGATCTTATAAATCTCCCCCTAGATTTAACATCAATATCAATACAATTTGCAATAAAATTGTGTTTTATTATACTACATAGAACTTAAAAAATATATATTACAAAAAGTAATGTAACATAACTTTTTTTAGTTTCCCGTATCGAAGTTCCTTATAAGAGGATTCTTGTATAGATAATGAAATCCCAACTTCGAAATAAGGACACTGACACAACTTTTTTTTAGTTTACCTTATCAAAGTTCCTTATAAGAAGATGCTTGTATAAATAATGAAATCCCAACTTCGAAATAAGGATAATGAGTAACACCCTTGTCAACACAACACCTATATGAGATTTCGTAGGCATGCAACAACAAATACATGGACACCTTAGATATTACCCCTCCACTGAAGTTAATTTATTGAAGCTAACTTTATGGTTACGGGATGGTGGTTTAGAAAGGGTGATGAAAGTTAAGTATGCACAATTTTCTTTCTTCCACATCCTTTAGGATAGTTCTTTTTAGGCCATTTCCCTTTTATGAGTTATGTAGAATTTTTTAATGGTGAGAGTTAGTTCAAGAAACGGAAATATGTTTTCATTTGAGGTTTTTTTTTTTTTACACCCGAAAGTTTTAGATTATATTATTGAAAAATATTATTTGGATGTATTTATTAATAAAAATTGTTAGATTGTGTTATTGGATTTAGGAGAAAATGATTGTGTTATGGGATTTAGAAGAAAATGTCAGATCATATTATTAAAATAAATATTAGTATAGATTTGAAATATCAAATCTTTCAATAATAAATAGGGTAAGTTGTTTTATATTTCTGAAGACGAGATTATGCATTATTGACTAACAAAGATTAGTAAAATATTACTTGGTCATGTTGATGTCATTAGAGTGATTATAGAATGAAGCAAACCAAGCACACCAACATCAAAGTTAAAAAAATAAATATGCATTAGAGGAATATTTTAACTACTTTTAATTCATTATATATAAGTTTACTGGTGACAATACAATGGATGTTATGTTCTTGAATGCATATTTTTAAATTATTATGAACCAAAAGGAGAGATTGATTAGTAATTTTTGAGAATGATGAAATTGTTGATTCTAAAAATTGTAAATCTAAGAAATTTTGGTTGCTTTACATCTTGAAACAAGATCATGATTGGGGCACCCCCTTCCATGCACTCCCTGCCATGGAAGGAAAAGGCTCTTACACTACATTAAAATTTCAGCCCCTCAAAATACTATTTCATTGTAACATAAAACATTGGGATTACATAGAGATTTAGAATGATTTCAAATTGATGCATGAGTGGAGATAACAAATTGTAGTGGAATATAGGGAAAATTTTAAAAGTAGAAATTTATCTTAAAGTTTAGAAACATTGGTGAACCTTAATAGTTTCTAATATGCAAATTATAAAGTATTTAATAATATTTTTGTAAAATCATTCAAATTTCTAATGATTTTATATAGTCTCTATAAGATAAATTGGTGGATTTTATGATAAAATAATTTTATAGCATAAAATTTGGGCGAATCATTTTTAAGGAAAAAAAAAATGACAAATATTTTCTTTGGGAAAACCATGGAAAATTAGCCCACCTACAAATATTAGCCCCTAAAATTTTCCTTGGTGGAATAATCAAGCATGGAAAGGCATAATTCTTGGCAAACAATTCTACATGTTCATAATTAAGTATAATCACACACATACAAGATTAGTATTTAGATGTTTTCATAAGAAAACTTGAAACTGACAAATGTAGATTTATAAATAGAGGCATAGAATTTATTTAAAAAAAAAAAGATATGAGCAACTTTATGCCGAAAATTAGGCCACCTACAAATATTAACCCCTAAAATTTTCCTTGGTGGAATAATCAAGTATGGAAAGACAAAATTCCTAGCAAACAATTATACATGTTCATAATTAAGTATAATCACACACACACACACAAGATTTGTATTTAGATACTTTCATAAGAAAACTTGAAACTAACAAATGTAGATTTATAAATAGAGGCATAGAATTTATTTAAAAAAAAAAGATATAAGCAACTTTATGCCCCATCATAGATAACTAGTGTAGATGCCATCCTCAGGTTGGGCTACAAGGCTACGGAGGCAAAGGAAACAAGTTATAGGCCTACAACTCACCCAACCCAATTCAAATTACTCTCATGACTTATCATATGTTCTTACTACAAAGTACTCTAGGCACCTCATCTAATGATTTAAAAGCCATGATAATCTCTTCGACTACCCTACATAAGGATAATCTTCCTTTTCTCTACTCAACAATCTGTTATGAATCTTCATCCCTTCAATGCTCTTCAATGTTGGTACAAAGAGTGAAATATGCTAATTGCCATCTAGGACTAACATGGAAAGGTAAAACTTTCTTTATCAAGAAGTCACTAAGCAACAATAACTAGTGGATGAAGGCCTCAAAACTTGCTCAACCCCTCTATTTATCTACCACTTATCTCTCTCTCAAATATATGCAAATCCTCCGTCACAAAGTTCATTTGGGCACTTTGAAATTTGCTTAGAGAGTAGCCTAGGGACATTGTGGCATGAAAGCTAGTGGAGAGCATAAACCTGAGAATGATAAGAACGGTTAAGCCAGTGACAATAAAAAAATAAGTGTCTTCACACTTCCTAAATTGATTGTACTATGCCTATGTTTTCATAAATATGTGAGGCTGGGGTAGACAACCTCACCAACATCCACTACATTTATGGTTAGGTTAGACATCTTAGTCAAAGAGCATAGTAGAAATGAAAATAGTTGAAATTAACATACATGATAAAAAAACTAAACTGCTCGAAATAACACTTAATAATAAAAGATTACTTTTTTAAATATTTATTTTCCATTCCCTCATGTAAAATCGCAACCTTTCTATACCCCACCAAATAATATTTACACAACAAAATAATAACCTACAATTTAATACATACAAAATTATAATCATAAATAATATTTACATAACAAAATGATAACCTACCATTTAATACATAGTTTTTTTTTACATAAAAAAGTGATAACCCACCATTATAAGGCCTTACCAATTATGGCAAAATTAAATAACAATTAAAAAACAACATTATAAAGTTATAAACCATATTCTTGCATCTATATTTCTAATTCATTTATTTATTTATCCAATCCCAAATAGCCAACAATAAAATAGCAATAGCCAACAATAAACTAGATCATATGTCTTGAGAGTTTGGTAAGAAAGAGGATGGAAAATGAGAAACCTATCAGTCAAATGGAGGACTATAATACAATTGAAAGTATTAACAATTGCTGCTATGGATCAACAGAGATTAATCAAAAGAGTTTCAGGAATCGTTTTAAAGATTACTTGCTAATAAAATATTACTTTTTTAAAGATTACTTGCTACTAAAAGATTATTTTTTTAAAGATTTCATTTTTCCTCCCCTAATGTATAATCACAACCTTTCCATATCCCACTAAATAATATTTACACAACAAAGTGATAACCTACAATTTAATAAATACAAAATTATAGTCATAAATAATATTTACATAATAAAATGATAACCTACCATTTAATACATAATTTTTTATGTAACAAAGTGATAACCTAAAATTTAATACATAAAAAAATTATAATCACACAATTTGCATGCCTAACTATCAGTCATACAGCCTTGCATATTATGGCAAAGTTAAATAACAATTGAGAAAACAGCATTATAAAGTTATAAGCCATATTATCACATCTAAATTTCTAGTTCGTTTATTTATTTATCCAGTCTTCAACTATTACATACCCAAATAGCCAACATCTAAATTTCTAGTTCGTTTATTTATTTATCCAGTCTTCAACTATTACATACCCAAATAGCCAACATCTAAATTTCTAGTTCGTTTATTTATTTATCCAGTCTTCAACTATTACATACCCAAATAGCCAACATCTAAATTTCTAGTTCGTTTATTTATTTATCCAGTCTTCAACTATTACATACCCAAATAGCCAACATCTAAATTTCTAGTTCGTTTATTTATTTATCCAGTCTTCAACTATTACATACCCAAATAGCCAACAATAAAATAGCAATAGCCAAAATAAACCAGATCATATCTGAGAGTTTGGTAAGAAAAACGATGGAAAATGGAAACCTACCAGTCAAATGGAGGACTATAATACAATTGAAAGTATTAACAATCGCTGCTGTGGATCAACAGAGATTAATCAAAAGAGTTTCAGGGATCGTTTTCCGTGGACTTCTCTGAATCGGAAACAAAGCTGACAATAGCTAGGGCGTTGCTCACTAGATCGGTGACCCTTTCTACCTTTTGCTTCATGTTTTCATTCATGCTCACACCTATATCTTCAAACCCTTCCACGCAGGTCGAAGGGTTAGTGAGTGCCGCGCTGAGCCATGTCCTCAGATCGGTTATCCTTTGCTTCCAACCTTGCTCTGCAAGTAGCGAAACCGCAGAGTTAAGCTGATCCACTGTATCATTCAAGACTTTCCTGCAATCTTCAAGGGCGCCGAGGCTGTTGCCTACCTCTGTTCTGTACAGATCAATGGCAAATTGGGAAACCCTAATGGCCTCGTCACGGCTAACCTCCACTGCGATTCTTGCAAGCTCGCTCATGTTTGCCCGCAGATGCCCTGCACACGGCCGTAGAGCCGACATACAGAGTTCGTGGTGGGAAGTTGAGTTGCAGACCTTGAGGACGAGATCTGAGGATCGAATCCGATTAGGGCCAGATTCCTCGCCATGGATATATTGAATACACGCATAAATTAAACCAATGAGAAGTACGGTGGAACATATTAGAGCCAGAAGGGCTTTCTTTCTCCTCTGTTTCTTTGCCTCATGGCTTGTTGCAGGAGGTGAAGGAACAATTTTATCGTAGCCTTTATAAGCATTCATCTCTCTGTCGATATTACCAGACACAGATTGGACTCCTCAATTTTCTTAGGTTCTTGGTTCTGCTCCGCACCTTTAAAAGATGAGATTTATAGAAATGTTCTGTTCTTGGTTCTGCTCCGCACCTTTGAAAGATGAGATTTATAGAGATGTATGAACAGAGATGCGTTGTGCAAGTCAAATTGGAACAGTGGCTCCGTGGACATAACAATTATTTGGTGCAAAGAAATGGAAAGCACGATGAAAGGCGTGCTGTGAAAACATGTGTGTTCACATACAGTAATAGTTTTGTTTTCAGTGGTATGTTAAACCATGCAGCGGAATGTAAGGCCTAACCCTCAACTCTGCCTTTTTCCTCCAGCTTAAAGTCCACAGTCCAAATCCTATGGTGTTGACATTTCTTTATTATTATATCACAATTACAATTTAATGAAGCAAAGTTAGTAGGTTAATGGTTCAAATTACAATTTAATGAAGCAAAGTTATTAGGTTAATGGTCCAAATTTCCATTGGGAGAAAGGGTTGAGGGTGACACATATCCCTGAGTTTAAAAATTTTGGAAGGACTATCTGCTGGACTGAGCCTCACTTCTCCATCCAATATTGGAGACAGTCCTAGCCTAGACCATATTCAGCTCAAAATAATGAGAGACTCATTTCAGTTGAGAAAAAAAAAAAGAGAAGAGAGGTAAAATGAAAAAAAAAAAAATGAATAATCTATAAATGAAATTAAATTATTTCATTTAATATTTTATTTATGAATTTTATTTAGAATTTTTTATTGTTTATAATTTATTAAATGGAGTTAATGATTTAGAACAAGTAGTTCTTTAAAAAAAAGGTACAAGTTGAAATTTAGAAGAAGGATAGAGTATGCATATTTCTATAGATTTGTTTCTTTTGTGATTTTACTTTTAAATTTTAAATTTTAAATTTTCTTTTTCAACATTTGTTTATAATAACTATCTGATCAAATAAGAGGTTTTATTTTAGGAGGTTGATGGTAAGTTACTATAAAGAAAGTTAAGGATAGATATAGTCTATAATGTCATTGGGATTAAAAGTATTTATGTTTATTTGTATGTTGTATGTTTGTAAGCTGCATTGTTTTGTGTTTGGATTAGGCTACAACATCGATATCATGTACTAATAGTGTCACTTCAATGTAACCCCAATGTAATTCCCTACAAGTTGAGTTCACGAAAAAGTATGCTTGTTTATTTGTATGTTGTATGTTTTTTAGGTGCATTGTTTTGTGTTTGTATCAAGCTATAACATATGGTGTACTAATAGTGTCACACCAACTTAACCCCAATGCATAAATACCCTACAAGTTAACTGCATGGAGGATTATATATCTGACTCTTTGTATATAAGATAAGATAGGATAATTATATTTATGTCCAACTAATGACCACAAAGTAGGTCAAAGGGACTGTTGAGTACATTGATGTATATACAAAGTGGGAGAACCAAACAGTCTCCTATAAAAGATACAATGCATGAAGTAAATCAACATTTGGCCCTAGCGAAGAAGATCCAGGAGCTAATAGGTCCGAGGATCATACCCATCTCTCCTAACATCTGAGGTTGAATGAATAACACTAAAGAAACTCAACAAAGTTTGTTGGCCTGATGAAGAGCTGATGACAAGTGCAGACTCTCCACTAAATCATTTCCTTGGGGGGTTTGCACACTGTTGAAGTTGGAGGACCTAGTCCGTCTCTAGGAACGGATCTAAGACAGAAATGCTATTGAGATATCGTGGTAGGGTGAGGTCCAAAGGATCCTCACTGATCTAGAGTCTAGATACATACTGGTATCAATCGATCTCTTGGTGCCCCTGTCTGAAGGTAGTACCCTAAAATATATTGTGATCCTTTGTGTTGTGTCTCGTCTGATGGAAGGCTAAAGAATATGCACTCGAAACCTAAGAGCCTCTTGCATATATAGGGCCAAACATCTCTGATCGTGATACCTGAAAAAGTCAACGAGGGTCCGTTAATCTCTGAACAAGCAATCAAACCTTCCTCTGATCTCGTAGTAGACAGGGCATCCAAGAACGAAGTGCACCTCAGTCTCCACTTCCTGTAAATGACATCCCTGACAAATTCTATGTAGTCTATCCACCTGGTCCTCCATCTCTATCCGAAGTCTATGAGAACCTACTCTGAACTGGCCTAGAGGAATGCGAAGAGCATGCATCCAGTGGTGAAATGTATGCTGGGGTCGAACAATGAGCCCTTCTCTCAACTCCAAGAAGTGTTCAACGTAGAAGGCCATCTTTGGGTGCAACCCTCTTGGAGGATTAACCCAAGTGACTTGGACAAATTGCTTGTAGATGTCCTCCCTGATGATCTTGTTTAGCTCTTGTCTATTAGGCAAAAGGTGACCAGGAGCATCTAAGGAATATTAGAAAGGAGGGAGATGATCCAACTGAATTCCCACTGACTCTAAGAGATTTGAAACTCTTGTAAACCAACATACGGCTCACCCTGAGGGAGTAGATTGGGCAATAGTCTTAGAAGAGCAATATGTCGAGTAAGGATATCGATCCCTACTCTTTATCGAGTCTACCAAGCCCTGGACACGATGCATGAATGAAACCAATCTGCAGACTGTCTCAAGCTGAAACGGCTGAGCTCCAAGCTCTGGAAGGATGATGTGTTGTGGCACTGTCAGTTTGCACCTAATGATGCAGCAGAGAAGAAGAATCTCGACTCTCTCAGTTGAAGCCCAATCTGACTCAAGTAAAGACAGTCCCCAAATCTCTGAGCCATATATAATAGTGGGACAGATCAAGGTGTCCATGAGGCTCATCTTGGACGAGATGTCCTGCAAGTGATGTCGAAAGCACTGTCTCTCGAGAAGGGCTAAGGATCCATATCCTTTGTTGATCTAAGGCTGAAGTGCTGGTCATAAATTGAAGCAAGGACCTGATAGTTGCACCTCCAAGTAAGTATACGTGCTGGTGATCTCAATCTCCTCCCCTCTAAATAGAAAGTGAAGGTCTGAGGTTTTCTTCACCCCATTGAAGATCATAACCTTGGTTTTACCCAAGTTGACCGTCAACTGTCGATGATCACAAAACAGAGCTAAGGCATCTAGCTACCTCTATAATCCTTTTGGGGATGAGGAGAGGAGGACCACGTCGTTAGCGAAGAGTAGAATAGATATCAGAACCTAGTGAAGAAGGCAACCATCAGTGTCCTAGATATGCTCGTGTAGAAATGCTTCCAACTCATCAATATAGATCCCAAATAGGGTAGGGGACAATGGACAACCCTGTTTAACCTCAATAGTGCTTTGAATGAAATCAGACATCCCATGGGCTGCGTGAAGACAACCAAGAATAAACTCATATAGGCACATAATAACAGTCAATAGGGTTGCAGAGATGCCAATATCTAAGTCTTCGGAGCAAGGCCTACCTCGAAACAGAGTCAAAATCTTTCTGAAAATCTACGAAACAACAATAGAGTTTCGAAGAGTGGTGTTGTGCCTCCTCAATCACGATGCGAAGGGTGAAGATGTGGTCAATGGTTTGATGAGTTGGTCGAAAACCTGCGTGTCCCCTAGCTCTGAGTTGTCTCTACTCAAGGTCACTAGAGAGCTTCCTATGTAGAATAGTAGCATACAAATTCGAGAACGTGTGGCCCACCATGATTGTTCTGTAGTTATTGGGATTTGAGCTGGAACCTGATTTGTGGATCAGATGGATGATGTGGTGTGACCATGTTAGTGGAAAACCTTCACGGACTACATGGTAGAGAATGAAAACTAATATACCATTAATAACCACCATCAAATCATGTCACTTATTATCATCTAACAATTAGGCCCCTCACATTTTTCTTTTCTCGCTTTTTAATGTGTAGTGTAATATAACAAATTTCAAGCATGATTAACCTCTAAAATCACAAACGAAAATATATAACGAAAAGCTAAGAAATAAACATATATATCAAATATTTATCTTACCTCCAAAATTGGGGATGACAATATTATAGTGCCGATCAAAATGAGCATCCAACACACCCAATTGCAAAATAACTACAACCACTCTAAGGAGTTGTCTAATTGTTTAATAACCACACTTACTATTAAAATTCAATGGTATAACAAGACAATGTTCCAATTCATTCACAACTTTGTTCAATGTTTGAATGATTTGGGTTGATCCATAATTAGAGAAAGCCCTTGAGGGGTTATTCCATCATGCATGGAACTTGGGTGATGATAAAGCTATGATTGTGCCAAATTGATTTCAAATTTATTATAGGAAAGAGGACCCTTTTAATACAAGATAGATTACTTCCTCCAAGAACCAAACTTCACAATGATATGTGATAGTAATGTAAGACCTATGTAAGATTACCTGCTAATATATGGTAATTCGAGCTTCCATATTCAGTGGGCTTGAGCTCAAGACTTGAGCTTTAGTGAGGTAAAACCACAGGACAAGTAGAGAGTCAAGAAGTGCATGAGTTTTGAGGGCCACCATCAAGAAAGGGGAGGAAAAAGCAGGATCAAAATCAAACTATTTTATAATGGATAAAAACAAATCAAAATAGAAAACTAAACAACAAGAAAATAATAATCCCAACCGATATTTCTTTAAATCCTCATAACTCAAACTTCTCACTACTATATTCTGATTTATTAATATTATTCTTCATATCCTCCTACTTATACAATATATCTCATAAATACTAAATTAACATACTAATTACATAATGATTAAATACAACTTATGGACAAAATAAAACAATCCTTTACATTAAAAAAAACAAAACAACTTAATTTATAAAATTATTTCATAAAAATAATGGTGGCTACCAATACTATATATATATATATAAAAAGAAAATATGATCAAATACAATCCTTAAATATATATAATAATTAATAAAAAATACTAATTTAAATTAATAATTTAAAAATCTTTTATAATAATTAAAATTTTATTTTTTCAAATAAATTGATAATAATCTAAATAAAATTCTTATTTAATTCTATTTAAATGATAACTTTTAATGATAATATTATTATGTAATCATAATTTTGGAAATTATATAATAATTAATAAAAAAATATTAATTTAAATTAATAATTTAAAATCTTTTATTAATAATTAAAATTTTATTTTTCAAAATAAATTTGATAATAATCTAAATAAAATTCTTATTTAATTCTATTTAAATTATAACTTTAAATGATAATATTATTATGTAATCATAATTGGGAAATTGCATATGCCACTATAGCATCAATTCATAAGTTGAAAATTGCATATGCCACTATAGCATCAATTCATAAGTTGAAAATTGCGTATGCCACTACCATAGCATTCGTATTTTCAAATAAATAAAATATAATCCATCCAGCTAGGAAGTCAATACCATGGTACATGGCACCTAGTTTAATGCCCCGGTTAGAAGGCCGACATAAATTTATTCCCAATACCATGATCCATGGCACATGGTTTAATGCCCCGGTTAGAAGCGCCGACATAAATAATATCATTTAAAATAACTCACCTCTCGAGAATACCAACCCAAATAATGATGGTGTTTTTATTGTAGTTTGACCAACTAACTTGATTTAGTTATGCTAATACAATTTTAGTTTTAGTGCTGGATATTTTTTTAAAAAGGAATTTAGAAATTTAGCGTTTATTTAGTTTGGGTGCAAATGATATGCAATAACCAATGAGAGTACGTTATATTCACATTTGTTTTGATTGTTATTAGTTCTTATTTTTATTAGGGATTATAGTGATCCTTTTATAGTCAAAGTTTTTTTTATTTTGGATTAGTTGGTTGAGTTTTTATAATTTTAATTAAGGTTTTGGAAAATGTTTGAATATTTCCATTTTCTATTACAAATTGAAAAATATTTTTTTAATTTTTGAACATTTTATTTTTAATTTTTTATTGAATGAATAAGTTTTTATGTGACATAATTCTTTTGGTGGAGGATGATTTAATTGTAGTATTTTGTTAGTGTACAAATAATTTTATAATGAAAAAAATTACTAATTTTCTAAATGACATATAAAATTACTAATTTTCTAAATGACCATTCCATCCATGAGTGCTCTGACATGACACTCAAACTAATATTGTTAGTGCTTTGCCTATGTCCTTTAAGTAAGTGAGGGGTTAGGTGTCCGCACTTCCACACCTCCAATAACCTTTCACACAAATGGTTTTTGAAGGTTATTGTAATTTATCCAACTGTGCTGGGCAAGACAACATTGTGTGAGACCCGAACAACATTGTGTGATTAGGTGACTTTCATTATAATGTAGTGATTTGATAATCACCCTATGAGTGACATCAATTAAAGAATTTAACAAAAGGTATTACAGACTCATGTGTCGGTGTGTGTTTTGTGTTATTTAAGCAATGGATCGATTAGATTGCCAATACACAGACATTTTAAATGGAAAGACAACAGAGAAACACAGTAAGCAACCACAAAGACACAAGAAATTTTAATAAGGAGTTCACCATATTCTCTAGGGCTACGTCTCCGATCCAGCTTTCATTGGTGGCCTTGTTTTATTGGGTCTTTGAGCAAAAAATTACAATGCAGGGACTCAATGTGAATTCTCCTGAGTAGGTTTGCTTGGCAGGGTGGTTTCTTGGATTTCCCAAGTCACTGGAGTACACAGACTCTTCTTTTTCCTACCAGCTCTGTGACCTTCTGGTCTACAGTGGAAGGAGCCAAATGTGAAGCTTGATCCTGACAGATTCCTCTAGGGGATGGCTTGAATCTCTCAAGCTCTCTGGTGCTCAATGTTGTCGCTGGTCAGCTCGGCCCTCTGTCTATCTCTGCTTTCGCTTAACCACCTCTTCTCTGGTTTCTGTTTCTCCCTTCGTCGTCTCTTGACCCTCTCTCTGTGTCTACTCCCACTTTTTTCGATTGTTCCTGTTCATGGCTTTTAGCCATTTGTCCCCATGCCCGTTCGGTTCCTCTTCTGCCTCTGTTGATTCACCTTCTATAGCTGCGCTTGAAGTTCCTTGTTCAGTGTCATCATGAATGCTCAGGGAGTGGCCATGTGTCCCCATTTGAATAGCGCCAGCCTGCTCGTCGGTTCGCTTCTTTAGTTACGTCGTGGATGCGTTCTTCCTCCACCGTGGTGGTCAAACGGACCTCAAATCTTTACAATGTGGCTTAATCCTTCGTCGATTCTGCTTCCTCCATCGGGCACAATCTCAGCCATCCGATCTGGGTCCCCCAGATCCAACGTCGTTTGCACGTCCCGCGCGGTTGACCTGCTCGACCAATAACGCGCGATCAACAGTGGTTTTCTCTCACCTCCGCCGCCATGCATCAATCGTTGAGTGGGATCGCTCCGCTTTCTCCAAAATCGTTTACCGTTTAAGGGCACTCCAATCAATACTGCCGATTTCCAGAGTGCGGGTCTCGCCTTTGTCCTTTTAGCGCTTTTGCCTTTTCGCCCGCGGTTCTCCAGTTCGCCATGTGTCCAAGTGCTCGGGCTTCCCCCATTTCAGCCCTGTTCGCCCAACCCTAGCGCGCATCAAAAATCACCTCCTTTTCCTGATCTGGGGCTCCTAGGGGCTACTTTTACCTCCTACGTACTCTCCATGGGCCTCGGTCAGCGCGCTTTGACTGAGGTCCTCGTCGTTCCATGTTGGCTGCCATTGGCACTGGTTCAGGGTGTTTTTTATCGTTGTTTTTGGAATTTTTAGAGATTCGTCCTGATCTGATACAGTCATGGTTCTTTGCCAATCTTTGATGGATCCAATTCAGATCACAGCCTTCCCACTGAAAGAGATTTTGGACCACCAAAAGTTGGTTTTCAAGCATCGACTAAGTGAGGGTATTTCTTTCTCACTCGTCCAATATCAATCCACTTCGCACTGCTTGGCTTCAAACCTTTGAGCCCAATCCTGAGGTATTCCACTTGTCCACTACGCATTGTCCTTACCTTCTTGTCTAGCACTGTGTCTTCCTATAATTCATTAAGATATTTAGGTAGCAGGTCATCAACAGAAGGTAATTGACTACTCTTCAGGGTGCTCAATTATTGAAGGTTCAAACAACCTCAAGCAATCTGTGTTTACGACTGAGTAGATGTGCATGTAAGTTGGTAGATTAAGGTGAAAAGCATTTTTACCAATCTGCTCAAGTATCCTGAAGGGTCCATACCTGATAAGTTTTAGCTTCTTACCTTCACCTTGCATCCTGTCCTTGAAGATATACAAATAGACTTGGTCTCCAACTTGAAAACTATGCTCCATCTAATGCTTATCGTGCCTAGCCTTATACTTGGCCTGGCTCTTTTCTAGTTGTTCCTATACTTCCTGGTGGATCTCCTGGATTTGTTCAATGAACCTAGTTGCCTTGTCCACGTCACTGTGTCTATCAACCATGGTATCTTTACCAAAGACAAAATCCAAAGGAGACCTTGGTATGAAACCAA
>APFE030749354.1:350575-361848 GCA_000404065.3 Pinus taeda
AGGAGAGAGAGGGATTCGAACCATCGATAGTTAACCACTCGGTCCTTTCGTCTTTCCGAAAGACTGAACTGTTCGTACCAGGTATGTTGCTCAAAATTTATTTATCTAAGGCTTTCGATAGCATCAGTTGGGATTATTTGCAAAAAATCCTCAAAGCCTTTGGTTTTTCCCCATCCTGGGTCAGATGGATTAGCAATCTTATCTCTTCCTCGTTCTTCTCTATTCTCATTAATGGTATCCCGTCTCCCACTTTCCGTCCCTCCAGGGGTATCAGACAAGGGGATCCCCTATCGCCCTTTTTATTTGTCATCTTGGCTGAAGGTTTAGGCCACAGTATCAAATCTGCTATCCTTTCCCACAAGCTCAAAGGTATAACCTTCCACCAAACCCTTGCTATCTCTCACCAACAATTTGTAGATGATAATATGTTATTTGGTCACCCCTCCATTCAAGAGGCCCGATCTTTCAATTCCATTCTAGAGAAATTCTCGCTAGCCTCAGGAGCTCTCATCAACAAAGTCAAATCCCAGATCTTCTTTTTCAACACTCCTCCCTCCACTCAAAGAGCTATATCTCGCATTTTAGGCTTTACCATAGCATCCCTTCCATCCAAGTATCTAGGAGCTCCTCTCATGTCCTCGGCTCTCAAGCATTCCTCTTGGAACAATCTGTTAGAAAAATTGGAAGCCAGATTACTCTTATGGACTCATACAACCCTTAATATGACTAGCAGGATAGTTTTAATCAAAGCATTTTTACAATCCATGCCTCTATACCTTTTCTCAATTCTGTCAGCACCGAAGTGGGTGCTTAAGGCGATCAAACAGCTGCAGCGTAATTTCCTATGGGGCAGCAAGGGGCCAAACCAAAAGTGGGCTTTGGTTGAATGGGAGAAAGCTTGTCTTCCTAAAAATGCAGGTGGTATAGGGATAAGAGATCCAGAACATAGCAACATGATAATGGGGGCAAAAATTTGGTGGAAATGGTTTACAAATCCAGGAACACTTTGGGCGGCCCTATGGACAGCGAAATATGCCAGAAATTTGCCCTTAGAGGAGCGAATTAGAATGAAAGAAGTCAGTAAGGGCTCGGTCATCTGGAACTCAGCCATCAAACACAGATATCTAATTCAAAAGCACAGTTTTTGGGAGGTGAAAGATGGACGTACGACAAGGTTCTGGGAAGACTCATGGCAGCAGCTCCCAAACCTCAAAGATATCATCCAGGGCATCTCAGACCAAGATATAAACCAGCATGATACAGTGAATCACTTCTAGAGAGCGCATAGTGCCCAAGAACATAGGGAATGGAAAGAAGCCAATCGTATCCTACCCTCCAGCACGGAGCAAATTCAACTCTCTCTATCTGCAGAACTTCAAAAACGGAAAATTCTAAAGTTGGTTGGCATGGACACGCTAAGATGGGGATATGAGGAAAAGGGGACCTTCACAACTAAAGAAGCCTACCGCATCATTATCAAAGATATAATAATCAAAGATAAACTATGGGACAAGATATGGAACCCACCCATTTGGCCGAAGGTTTCAACCTTTCTATGGCTTCTTTCACATAATAGAATTCTCACATGGGACAACCTCCGGAAAAGGAATTTCATTGGTCCTTCAATATGTCTCAATTGCAAACAGGATGAGGAATCAACTCTTCATCTTATGCAAACCTACCCGCTAGGAAGGAAACTGTGGGAAAAGGTCACATTCCACTGTCAGAGGGATGGAAGAGTGTTGGGGGACCTTAAAAGCACACTGCGCAACTGGACTCAAAAGACATACCAAAGCAATCTTTTAAATACTCTTTGGCAAATCACACCAGGATTACTCATGTGGAATATCTGGAAGGAAAGAAATAGGCGGATCTTTAAGGATCAATCAATGACACTGGAGCAGATCTGGAAATGGATGCACCACAACATCCAAGAAAATTTATCCTTAAAATGCTGGTCCCAAGAGGACCTTCCTTCTACTCCGCAAGAACAGGCCATATGGAACAACTGGCAGATTCAACTACAAAACCCAATTTCTGCTAGAGAAAACATACCCCGCCATCAAGAGACCTCATTCAGTTGGACTCCACCGCCCATCAACGTGTTTCAACTCAACTTTGATGGGGCATCGAAAGGAAATCCGGGCAAAACAGGATTTGGGGGAGTCATCAGAAATCATCAGGGCAACCTCTTATCACCTTTTTTGGATCAATTGGTTGGAATACTAATAATGCAACGGAATTGGAAGGATTATGGAGAGGGCTTACTATCGCGCAGAATCATCAGCTTCTCCCTCTTATAGTAGAAGGGGACTCCCAAATCATCATTAACATGGCCTCAAAGCTACAACAGGGCTCCCCAGTCTATAAGGTCAGCAACAGTTGGAGACTAGCCACTCGACTTGAACTTCTTCAACAATGGCTCAGCAATAACCAAGCTATCTCCTTCAAGCACATCAGAAGAGAAGGAAACAGGTTGGAAGATTTCCTTGTGAATCTAGGAGTGGACAATGGAAAGGAATTCTTTGAAGGTTCAATTCAGGGTATAGCTTCGGAGAACCAACTTTCCACTTTTCATTCGAAAGTTACAAGAGACATGCAGGCAAAGGAGGATACACACCCGGATGCGGGTGTCATCAGAGGCATTAACTAGGTGTTCGTCATGAGGCACGCACTGATGGCAACTGGCCTACTGACAGGTGAATTTCGTTGGGGAGAGGACGGTATTAAATGTAAGCCATTGAAGGCAAGTCCTGCATCCTTAATGCAGGCACGCGCTCACGTCACGTAAAGGAAGTTTATCAGGATGGAAAGCCCGCTCATAAGTGCACTCACTCTAGTTTGTTTGATCTTCAGAGGATCTGGTCTGTGCAGGTTCAGCAGCGGTGACAGCCATTGGTGGTCCTGCTCTCAGGGGCAGCCACCGTGGTTACAAAATAGTCCCCTGCAGATCGCCTCGAGGACGTTTGTTCCAGTGGTCAAAGCTTCTGCGGAGAGCTCGATTTGGGATTCAACCCTCTGTCATCGGGGTTTTAGGTCTGTCAGTAACCTTCACCATGTGATTAATCTGGTTTCTGTAACTGATAGGGAGGTAATTATTGGGTCCTCTTCCCACTCAATTGCAGTGAAGAAGGGTAGGTCAGGGTCCAAAAGCTGGGTACTGTATTCCTCAGATGGGTCTGTACATTTGAGCCCTCAGGAGCTTCCCCCAAATCCTCACTCTGTTAGTCTGTTCATTCTGTCGCCTCTCTTGAATATGGCACCCCGTCGCAGAGCCACTCCCAGGCGCGGGAGGAATTTAGTATTCCGGGGAGGTTTGGGCGGGAGGGGAAGTTCAGAACCTCGATGCATTTCACCTTTAGCTACAGTCCCACCCTCCTCACCACCCTCAGATGAGTCTGGTCCCTCATTAACTAGTTCGTTACACTCTGCCAGGTTTACCTTCAGGAGCCGACTCAATAGACCGCTTATCTCGGCCTTAGTTATGGTCATCTTCTCTGAGGAAGACGATGACCCAGACAGCTTTGCCCCTGCCTCCATGGAAGACTCGCCGTCTCAGAGTAGAGGAGCAGAAGAGATTATCAAGGTCGCCACTGAAATGCATGAAGAGGATGGCCAGGAAGAGGTTAGCACCCAGCGGAGCTCTCCTCAGGACAACAAAACTCAGTGTGAGCTAGTGAAGAGTTTTGAAAATATACTGCATCTCAAATTACCCCCGGGAGCTAATCCGATGGAGGTGGAAGAAGGGGTGGAGGTCACTTGGGAGCGCGCCCCGGATCCAGACAATGACAACGTCAATGCTGAACCCAAGTAAGTGCCAGTGCATCAGTTTGCAGCTACGTGATAAAAATCCAGTTTTTATTCTCCAGGAATCGCGGTCAATCTCAGGGCCTCAGCTCCAAATGAAGCAGGTCATTTGCAGAATTTTGGTTCGGCCCCTCTTTCCATGTAACCATGCTTTGTCCACTCATCAGTTTTGGTAATTTGGGCTCCATTCAAAGAGGTTCATGCTATTGGTCATGACCATAGCTTTTGTAATCAGACAAAATAGCAATTTTGGTAAAAGCTGCAATTTTTGTAACAGCTTTTTGACAGAGGGATTTCCATCGCTCCCTCAGAGGTTCAACCCTCTCTGTATATACTTTTTTTCTTTTTAATATAATTAGCTCAGTCTTTACATAGAAAAAAAAAATAGGAACATGTAAAACAATAGCTACAGGGACAGGTACAGGTTCAAGAGCAGGAAGCATCCAATAGTCATGACACTCCAAGAAGAGAACAAGAGACTCCATAAAGCAGAAAGAAGGATTAAAGTAGAAAAACTCTAGGGAGGTCATCACGTCAAATTCAGCCACCTATAAGGTATAAAGATTATGCATTGATGTCTCATGTAATGAATGTTGTAGAACCTTCAAGTTATGAAGAAGTTAAAGAATATAAAGAATGGAGAGATGAAATGAATGAGGAATACAACTTTATAATGAAGAATAACATATGGGAACTAACCTAATTGACCAAAGATAAAGTTCCCATATCATGCAAATGGTTGTTCAAACCAAAATTTAATGCTGATGGTAGTATTGATAAGTATAAAGCTAGATTGGTTGCAAAAGGCTATTCACAGAAAGAAGGCATTTATTATAAAGATACTTTTGCACCTGTAGATACACTAAATACAATTAGAATCATGATTTTATTAGCTACAAAACAAAATTGGAAAATACACTAGTTAGATGTCAAATCTGCTTTCTTGAATGGTGAATTAAAGAAGAAGTTTATTTGGTTCAGCCTGAAGAATTTGTAGAGAAAGGACATGAGCATCTTGTTTGCAGGTTAAGGAAAGATTTGTATGGTTTGAAACAAGCACCAAGATCTTGGTATGTAAAAATTGATTCATTCTTTTATGAAAAAGGTTTTGTGAGAAGAAAAAGTGATCCTAACTTGTACATCAAGAGCGGTGAAGATGGGAAAATTACCTTGATATGTTTGTATGTTGATGATCTTATCATAACAGGCACTGCACTCAAGTTGATTGAAGAAATTAAAATTCATCTGTCACAAGTATTTGAAATGAAGGATCTTGGTGAATTGTATTATTGTACGAGTCATGAAATTTGGAGGGAATCTGGTAAGACAATCATCATACAAAGCAAATATGCAAACACAATCCTTGAAAGATTTCATATGTTTGAATGCAAACCAATGTCTATTCCTTTGGAACAAAATGGCAAGTTGTACAATGATGATGGATGTAAAGAAGTGAATGGACTTTGAATAGTCGATTGGTGGGAAGTTTGAACTACCTCACCACTACCAGGCTAGATATAGCGTATTCTATTAGCATCCTTAGTCAATTTATGGCTAAGATTTGTGAAATCCATTGTAAAGTAGAAAAGAAAGTACATCGATATTTGAAGGGAACACTTTATTTTGGTATTTTGTATACTGATGAATCTGATGTTGAGTTGGCAGGTTTTTCTGATTCATATTGGGCTAGAAATCTCGATGATAGAAGATCAACCTCTGGATATGCATTCAATTTAGGATCGGGGGCCGTATGACAGAGCAGCAAGAAACAACCAACTATTTCTTTGTCATCCATAGAAGCTGAATACAAAGCCTCGACCAATGAAACTTGTGAAGCTATTTGGTTATGGAGGATTCTTGACGATGTTGGAGAAAAACAAAGAGGAACAACAAGCATCAAATGTGACAAACAAAGTTCCATGAAGCTGGAAAATAATACAATTTATGATGCAAGAACTAAACATATTGAAGTCCAAAATCATTTCGTAAGAGAAAAGATACAATCAAATGAGATTCATTTAGTCTACTATAATACAAGTGAGAATGTAGCTGACATCTTTACCAAGCCTCTTCAAAAGATGAACTTTGAAATATGTAGACAACAACTAGGCATTGTTGAAAATCCATTTCTCCATTAAGGGGGGATGTTGGAATAATGTAGAAATGATATGTCCATATAGATTTAATGAGTTGTATTCTTGTAGTTAGTGTTTGAGTCTATCTGTCATGAGTTGTGTTTTCATAGTTTGTTGTTGTGAGTTTGTGATCCAAATTATTTGGATCTAGATTGTAGTAGAAGCTGTCTATGTGTGCCTATATAATGTGATGGTTGTCCAAACAGTTTGATCAATAAGATTTTGTTTTATTCTTGTGCATCTCTCTGATTTTCTAATTTGGTATCAAAGCTTCTCTCTGATTTTCTAATTGTTCTATTTCGTGAGATTCCTTCCTACATTCATAAAATCCCTTGTTTGATATTCGAACCTATGTTTTTCCCTTATTTAAAACCTCTTCATTCATTATGTTGGCTTAACATTTGAAGAAAGTATCTTTAAGATACATGATGTAAAATAGATGACATCAGTGTGCTCTATTTTAATGCATAATTTGAATGGGTGGTGGCAACAAGATTTTGAATTTTTGCAACATGTCCATTGTGAAAGGCCAGAAAGCACTTAATCAAAATGCATAATATTCAAACTTGTTGGCAACGAATTTTGAATCTGCAAAACATGTCAATAACAAAAGATCTGTGAGAAACAAAGCATATGCAAAGATCACATATTTTCCTCATGATGATACTTGAACATGAAAACATTTAATATGTTTGCAATTGTAATCTAAACTATATTTTCTATCGAAAGCTACATTTTTTGGGTAAAAATAAAAGTTTATTTATATATAAAGACTTTCATAATTGAAAATTGACAAGTACATCTTGGAGCTTACAACTTCTGAGCATACTAGAAACAGATCTCCACATACTATCCTTAGATGGAAGTATAAGTTAAAGAAAATCATTAAACTTTCTTCGAGTGAGATTTGATCCAAAAAAATGCCGAATATTTGGTCTCTATGTGGAAATATGAAGTAGATATGGAGATATGGAGCTAATTTTTCATAAGATTAGTATATAATTATTGGTTTTGAAAGAAAGAAACAACTAATTTAAGAGAGTATTGCTGACGTAACGTCCAATGGCCTAAGAGAAAACAAGGATTACGGTGATTTTGTGTGGAAATAAAATTTTTTTGGTACTTTTGAAAAGCGCCAGATGAAAACAGAGGTGTGTTACCCTTATGCAGTCAATCAAGCTGGAATTTTCTTTGTTCAGTTCTTTGAAAGAGTTTATAAGATATTTTGGCCTTAAATTTGATGTATGATGGTTTTAAATGTATGTTTTTCTCTACAATCTTTCTTCTTGACAATGAACTTCTCTCCGCAATCATGTTTGGGCTCTTTTTAATATATAAATTCATTAGTTCTATTCCGTGAGTTTCCTTTCTACTTCTATAAAATCCCTTGTTTGATATGAAAAGCTTTACATACAAATTCAAGAGTTCTATTATGTGAGATTCCTTCCTACCACACAAAAGCCTTTGTTTGATATTAGAACTCACTTTTTTCCCTTATTTAAAACCTCTTCATTCATTATGTTGGCTTAACATTTGAAGAAAGTATCTTTAAGATACATGATGTAAAAAATATGGCATCAATGTGCTCTATTTTAACACATTATTTGAAAGGGTAGTGGAATCAAGATTGTGAATTTTTGCATCATGTCAATAGTGCAAGGTCAGAAAACACTTAATAAAAATGCATAATATTCAAACTTGTTGGCAATGAATTTTAAATCTGCAAAACATGTCAATAATGGAAGATCTATGAGAAACAAAGCAGATGCAAAGATCACGTATTTTCCTCATGATGATACTTGAACATGAAAACATTTAATATATTTGAAATTGTAATCTAAACTATATTTTCTGTCAAAAACTACGTTTTTTTGGGTAAAAAGAAAAGTTTATTTATATACAAAGACTTTTATAAGTGAAAATTGTTAGGTAAATCTTGGAGCTTTCAACTTCTGAGCATACTAGAAATATATCTCCACATATTGTCCTTATTGAAATAGCCTAAATAAAGCTTATATGTATGCCCCTCATTATAAAATTTACAAAAATTCTTCATACAGAGACATATCTAGAGTTTAACCATCCATGATATAGTGCCATTATTTTTATATTAAAGACAAACTGATAATAGACCAGATAACAGAAAGTAAACATAGAAAAACAAATTGACTAACATGAAACCAAGATTTACACAATTTTGTAAGAACCAGAAGAGGACCTGACATGAGTTCATTCACTAGAGTGGCTCTTCTTCAAGCTTGGTGAGGCTTGCTCTACCTCCTCCACGTAGTTTGGGGGCTATTCACTAGCCACATAGCTGTTCAAGTGCTCAAAATTGGAACATATTTGTTGCTTTAGCATGCCATCCAACTCCTCTCCTTGTCTAAGATTGTATATAGGACCACTAGTTTATCCATCAACACCATAGCCCTCTCCTCGAATTTTTCCTATCTAGAATAGTTCTTCTCATCTTAAGTTGATGTCTAAAATCACACAAGCATAAGACCGTAGTAATAAATATTAAATACCCATACATCCTTCCCCATTTCCATGCAAAAGCACTCTACCCTTACAGATCACAAGAATGTGGTAGTGTGTTCGAATCTTAGAAAGATAAAGACAATTATGATTTAAAATTGCATTTAAGTCATGTTAGCAAGTGTAAAAAGTAGTTGCCTATATTGCAAGTTTGCAGTTAAATATTTGATTTTTTTGGATCCACTTCTATATGAATGCGCACTGTTGGATTTTCAAAGACCAACAAAAATCAGAGTCTTTTGGTAGTTCGAGGTTTGGTGGAATTGAGATATATGATATACATGTTGTCATTGTAATTTTCATTGATGTTGATAACACATAATGCATAATTTGTCTTATCTATATGTATGAATTTATAACTAGATATTTTAGTTGGTTTTATTTGTTTTTCTTCATTTTACAGGTATTTGAAACTATTATTTTGGATTGTCAACGTTTGTTTCAAAATGTATGGTTTCATATTTGTACCAATCACTCAATGTGGGGGGGCTTGCATCCAATATCCCATCATTATTACTTTACTTGGTTAAGACAAGATCAGTTAAGTGGGTATACCTTCAAAGGTAGCAAATTTCTTCTCTCCACCCTCTCTATGGTGCAAAAGAACTACTCGAATTTCCTTTTAATACTCAATATTGCTATTTATGTTAATGCCTAAAAACATTTTCTTCAATACTGAAATAGACTATAGTTCATCCATACTTTTCTTTAGGGCCTTTCCATGTTGGACAATGTGGGATGTTATGTTGTCTCCCACCTAGGACAACATTATGAGAAGTCACATAAACTTGAAGGATGTAATGGAATGAACAATAATGTATGACGACAAGGCAAGAAACAAGACATATGAGCTCAATAATAAGTTCGTTGTGCTATTTGTTAGGCCTAGGGGTTGTCGCTTGCCAGAAGACCATGTTGAGATTGACTGCCAACCTGCAACAAGATGCCTGGTGGATTTTGGTCTCCATTTCTTTCATAATCATGCAACATTTCCATTGAAAAATGGAAGATCAGATCCCTTCTTTTATATATCCAAAATGGAGCACTCCAGGTTTGCATTAACATCATTGTCTAAGACATTTCTCAAAAGTGTTATGTTCTACAAATTTTTTTGTAACATTATTTTATTCCATTTTCTTTTGCCTTTTTTATTTGATTTAGATCATTGTGGGACATCTCCTTAATATACCATGAAATCTCATTGGAATTTCCTTTTCCTTTACATTTTTATTTGATTTAGAGCATCATGGCATTGATCTTCTAAATTTAACATGAGATTTGATTGGAATGTAGGGAAGCTGCACTGTGGAATGTTGTTTTTTGCATGCACAAGATGCTTTGAGATTCCATATAGGGATAATTAAAGAAACAATCTTGATCAAGACTCTTCCTGTAGTTTTCCAAATGCATGAGATCATGTGTCAGCTGAGGGAGCACTCATTAGGATTGCACTACTGGGTTGTGTTATATTCTTTCCACATAGTTAACAGGGGGTTTGAGGGGTACCCGTAACCCCACTTTATGGGGTCTGGGGCAGCGCCCTGGAAAATTTTGGTTTTGGACCCTATGTTAGTTTGGGTGGACCCACCTATGGTTTTGTGCATGATTTTCGCACATGTTTTTTGGACGCGACGTTTTCGGTCCATGGTTTTGGACGCGATGTTTTTTGGTCCATGGTATTGGATGCTTCGGCATGTATAAATATGTATTGTAACATTGAAAGGAACATAAATGAAAAATCAAGCTGGTAGTCTCGGTTTTGAGATCCAGTGGGAAATCTCTGTGTATATGTGTTTTATGTGTTATGCTCTCGCATTTTTATTTTCCTTGTGATTTAGAATTCGTATGCAGGTAATTTCTGTACGGGGTTAAAACCTACATTTGGTATCAGAGCTGTTTTTGGCTTCAAGGGGACGCCTTTGTTGCTGAGGGGTTTCGCTCGGGCCTGTGGTAGACCCTATTTCAGTGGGAGATCTGCGAGATCGATTCTGGTGGTGAAAGAAGATGGCGAGCAACGGAAAGATAGAGATTGAGAAGTTCAATGGTCAGAGTTTTTGAGTTGTGGAAACTCAAGATGGAGGATCTGTTGGTGGATAAAGATCAGTGGATCGCGGTAGATCCGGGTACTAAACCAACGGGAGTGACCGATGAAGAATGGAAGAAGTTGGATCGGAATGCAAAGAGCACAATACGATTGTGTGTCTCAGATTCAGTATTGTTGAATGTATCAGGGGAAGCTACGACAAAGGATTTATGGGACAAGTTAGGGACTTTGTACCAATCTAAGTCTCTGGTGAATAAACTGTTCCTACAGAAAAAGCTGTATAACCTAAGGATGAAAGATGGAGACTCGGTGACAGAGCATGTGAATGCATTTAATACTGTGGTAAGTCAGTTATTATCTGTTGATATTAAAATTTCAGATGAAGATAAGTGCATCAGTTTGTTGTGTTCTCTACCAGACTCGTGGGATAGTCTGGTTATTGCAATAGGTAGCAATGCAACTGCTTTGCAGTTGGATGAAATAGTCTCAGCCTTGCTGACGGAGGAGATGAGACGGAAAAATATGGACAACCAGAATGGTGATGCCTTGTCTGTACGAGGACGGTCCCAGAACAGAAACAAAAATAAGTCATCGAATGGGAGATCTAAATCTAGAGGGAGATCTAAATCTCAGGAAAACCTACAAAAGTGGTGTGCTGGAAATGCGGAAAGGGAAGGGCACTTCAGAAGGGGGAGTGTAAATCTTAAAGCTCCTAATAAAGGAAGTGGAACAATGGATCTGATGAATGT
>APFE030749355.1:35289-91104 GCA_000404065.3 Pinus taeda
GAAACAATGGAAAACCCTAAACATCCAAAAACCTAACCCTAGAAGATGAAACACCAAACTATGGGCCCCGTTTGGGTAAATTGGTACATCAACTTCCCGGGATCGTAACTTTGGCATATGATCTCCGTTTGACGCATACAATATCTCGTTAGAAAGATCTATCCGAGGACTACAACTTTGGGAAGAGCAACATCGGTCCATGGACGCATGTTGCTCCTAGTTTTCCCAAAAAACATCGTTTAGGGCCTCAAAACGGCTCCGAAAGTTCAGAACCCGAAAAAAATGCTAAAAATAGTAAATTGTGCTACAATTAAGGAAACTGAAAAGCTGAAAGGAACAATGTTGGGGGTCCAAGTGGACTTGGTGGGTGGCCACCAATATCCACCTGGATCAGCTTGAAAAGAAGTATCAAAACCTTGACCATACAAAGGAAGAATTCATTCTCTTAAGGCTCCTAACAGAAGATAGAAACAAGGACTTTAGCAGTCTTGAAGAAAAATTACATCAACAAGAAAAGAGACATGAAGAAGAAGTAAACTCCCTAAAATTTCAGCTAGAAAAAACAAAGAGAGAAAAAGAAGTAATGATGATCGAGTCGATAAAGAAAGAAGAAGATTGTGTTAGGTTTGAAGAAGAGATTGTTTCTTGAGAAATGAAGTTGACAATCTCAATAAAAACTTGAAAATTTTTCTAGTACTAGATAACATCCTTGGTTGCTAAAGGTCACCATTTGACAAATTAGGACTTGGCTATACAAGCGAGACCTCATGCAAAGATAATGAAAGTCTTAAAATACCTCAGAGTCATATCCTTCATAGCTCTAGTCCCAGTGAAAGGAAAAAATTAAATCAAGAACAACTTCACCAAGAAGCTATGTAGATAATTCCAAAGGATTCATACACAATGCAAGCAAAAATAAGGATCAACGAAAGTTTGAGGCTCCTACAAGGTAGAACAACTTCAAAAAACCATCAAGATAATGCTCCTCATCTAGGTACATAAGTTTTTTTTTTGTTATTGTTATTCTTGCACTAACTTTGGTCATAAAGCTAGTGATTGTAAAGTATATTGCAAGGATGAACGGAAAATTTGTCATCAAAACCCTAGAAGGAAGACTACAAGAAGACAAGATATAATCCCCAATGGCTATTATAGTTCAACTAGTCAACTATTCAGGTTCAATATAGAATTCTATCAATGTCATAATTTTGGACATATGGCATGAGATATTAAAAGTCGCATGAAGTGGGTTCCCAAGCAAATCAAAGATAAAAAATTATCTAAAAATCCTACTAAATTTTGGAGATAAAAACAAGAAGTCCCCTTGGTCTCTACAAATATCAAAGATAAAGATAACTTTGAAGATGCCATGACATATGAAGAACATAAACAAATATCCTTGGCTCAAGCCAATGAGACAAAAGGTGAAGGAAATAGATCATTTGTAGTTGAAGAATATGAAGTAGATTTAGTACATTAAGCAGGTGCCCAACATATGTGGTCATATATCCATTAGTGCAAACAATTTACTCTGGTGAAGAAATAAGTTCACGATAAGAAGATGTTAATTCCAAGGATGGTAAATTGTTCATTCTATTTTTCCAGCCCATTACATGGCAAAAGCAAACCAATATACTTCATGTTTTTCAACCCTATATTATGCCTTCCTTTATTGAAAGTTTCAATTTGAGAAAGGGGTTATCCTTTGTGCTTCAGGTATGTTGTCCCTTCACGCTATAATCACGTTGTTGTACATGATCCACACCATTAACATGTATTTTAGTAGTAAATTCTTCATCTTCTAAAATTTGAAAAATCGTAGTGTTCTAATTCTTGGCAATCCACCTCACAATTCTGAGCATCGTCATCAAATTTTGGTGGTCCACCCAAATACAATTCATACGATCTTTCTCTTTTTTTCCAAAAGAGTGCATACATCAATGTCGATATGGTTTGAAATCAATGGTATTGTTATAATATTTAGATGAGGAGGAACTTGTATAGGACTAGCTCAAAGGAATTGCAGTCAAGATAGTTGTTCAATCCTCTAGAAATTGACTTCTTATCCAAAGGGAAAAGAGTCCTTGTATACAGTCTATAATAATTTTCTGAGAGCTACGTGAAGTCATGGGAATGTTTATGAAGCTAGGTCATTGATAGATATGACCATAACAAAAGATATGGCATGTGTGAAACGTTAGAAACAATGTTAATACTAAGAGGGGAGGGTGAATCAATATTAATGTTAATTTAAACTTTTATGCCAATTTATTTTTCATTCATACTTCACAACCATCCATATAACCAGCGACAACATATCATGAACATACACATTGGACACAGAGGTTTAACGTGGTAACCATTCCGGGAGAAAAACCACCAAAGCTTGTTTTGTTAATGATGTAAAAAATAAGAGCACCTACTCTATTACATCAATCTATTTGTGAGCCACCACTCACAGGAAGCATTAACTCCCTTTGTTTGTTTTCTAGAATCCACTAGCAGGAAGAACCAACTCCCTCCTTTTTTAGACACTTGATTAGCTTAACAGAAGCACCATGTGAAGCACCAACTTCACGCATTTGTTGCAAGCACCAACTTATAGCTCCTTCGTTTCATGCAAGCACCAACTTGCAGGAGGCACCAACCCCCAAGATTTCTTCAGACACCCACTAGAGGTGGAAGAACCAACTTCATGAATGCAGGCTCCAACCCACACTCAATAAGGAACTAATATTGTTCACTATAATCGGAAGCTACTTTGCGTAATTCCAACTTATTTTTTTCTCCTCTGCAGCCTTTCCTCTACTCAGCCCGTGCAACACTTTTTCTTCCCTGATCACTCTGCAACATACACTCTGATCTCAACCCTCTTCTTCTTTATAGGTTCTCTCAACCTCTCGCAACAGCAATAGCACACTCAACCTATTTCCTCTGCAACATAGGCAAACACATCCTCTTTCTGCAGCCCAAGCACACTTGACCTCCTCTCTTCAATGCTCACACACAAAGCTCTCTTTCAACAATACTTCTCTCCCCACATTTCCCAAATGCAACCTCGGGTCTTATTTCACTGAAACACAATGATCGATGTTGCCTTTGTCAGCAATCGCTCTACCATTCAAACTATTAGAGTGTACCTCTACATGCCTTCTCCATGCTACTGTTGCATCTCATTGATTGAATTTTGCTTCTGAAAAATTAAATCAACAAATGGGCTTTGTTCACTCACCAACTGTGACTGTAGTACAATTAATGCAAGGAATGTCCACTTGAGTGTCTTTAAACCTACTGAGAAATAAATCTCAGACACATTGTAGACTCAAGGAGCTCTTCCATTAAATTCAACTTGTATTGACAATATGGCTCTTTAACTCTCATGATATACTTCTAAATTGCCTCACAGAGACTAACGCGTACCTCAAGCATGTCTCTCCTTCGCGTAATCAAATCTTTTGTTCTAAGGATATTTTCTTCATTTAATCCCTTGTAGCGTGCACGCGAGATCATATGTGCCTTAATTCTACTCAAGATAGGCCATTTAAATCATCATTTGCAATCGTGCTCCTTGCTGCCTTGAACCAATGATTTTGTAGTCGTCATTACTCCAACGACACCAACCTTATTGTGCACACTTACTTAGTTTCTCCAACCTTACTTATTCCAACTATGGTCATGGCCAATTTGGCACACAATTCCTAAGAGCTACCAGCCCATATGTCCTTTGAGTGACTTCCTGGCTTCGTTATGGCAAATAGCCAATTTGGCATAACCCCCAAATATGAAGGACTTCTCTCCAAGGTTGTCAACTCATCTATGTATTTAAACATATGCCCGTGGTGACATTTTTTTGTCTTTAACCCAATGGCTTATGGTCATCAAAACACACAAAATTTTCACAAAATCAAGTCCTGGGCATGCCTTCCTACATTGGTCAAGAGGTCGTGAGTTGAAACAATTTGCTTGCTTGTGCACCCATGTTAGCCTTAACCCCGAATTTCTCGTAGACCCGACTAGGGACCTTTTCCATTATTTTGGTTTGTTCTATTCATTCAATGCCAACAACTGAATACACGGGAAATACTTCACAAAATAAAACCTTGGCGCAAAATTTGACGTTCTTCCCATCATCAGTTTATGTCATGCTGACATCATCTGGGCCATGTGGCTCCTTCTATATGGTGACATGTGTCTCCTAAATTTGATCCATTAAGCCACCCAAAAATGTTGAAACTGCCTACCACGTGTCCTTTGTACTGCCACGTCATACTGACATCATCTTCCACATTGTTGTCAACAAACCACCGCTAGCCAATCACATTCTGCCATTTTTTTCTCGTACCAGGTCCCACACAGTTCAGAGGTCAGGAGTTGGGGATTTTTCTCCTACTAAACTTTGTTGCATGGCCCGACCTCTGACTAGTCTTGAATAGACCTCTCTCTCGACTTGGTCAACTACTAACTAATCCACATGCCTGACTAGGAGCTGGTCCCACACGTGTAGGGGGTTGGGGGTCGAAGCTTTGTTCTCCTGTCGAACTCTGATGAGCGGCCTGACCTCCAACCAGGCCCAAATCATATATGTCCCAACCTTAGTCCAAAAATATGTGTCAGTCCTAAATAAAATAACTTTTCTATCTCCAAAATTCAACTGGCCATAACCCCTAATCCAGAAGGCCTTTTCTAGACTTCATTATACCGTTGGAAATTTCTTTCAGATCAATATCCAAATGAGCCATCTCCAAGAGTATTTGAGTTGAACTTTTGAGGCATAATCTACTCCAAAGTCTGGGACTCCCAATGATCATATCCATGATTTTATGGCTTCTCCAATAAGCCTGCTACTATGATGATTCTCTACAAGAGGTTGAAGCAACCATGGGACTCCCCTTGATCTTGACACATCAAGCACATTAATGCTATCCCAGTTACCATCATAGCTAGGCTAGTGGACATCAAGGCCAAAGTATGCTACCACAAGCATACATGTTATTCTGGTTGACATCAATGCCAACACAATGGAACTCCCCTTGAGCTTGACACATCAAGCACATCAATGCTAGCCCAGTTACCATCACAACTAGGCTAGTGGACATCATAACCAACATTTACTGCCACAAACATCCATGCTATTCTGGTTGACATCAATGCCAACACTCTTGTCAACTGTCAGACAATGCCAACTTCCCAACACATCTCCCAACATGACTATTGACATCAATGCCAACACACTTTCTACCACTAGCCATTCAAACAATTCCAATTGTCCAACAATCTCCCCCTTTTGTATTGATGGCAACACCTCATCACATATCCACTTTGATGACCAATCCTTATGTTTCTTCCACACTTCTCCTAGCATGAGCCACCAATGGCTTTCTCTCCTATGCATGGTCCATCACAGCTTCTCCAATAAGATTTTCTCCCCCTTTGACATCAATGGAAAAGGGATACAAGCTTCTTTTCTCCCCCATGGAATCACCGACTATCAATGACCGAGGGTCCGATTGCTGATGTGCATTATGCTCTACAAACTTCTCTTCAAGGACTGATAGATGTTGCTACTCTATAAACTAGAAAAATGTGATATGCTCCCCCTGAACATATATTACCTCTGCTTTGAATGCCTCCAGTTTTGGACACCTTATGGCTACCAATTTAATACTCTCTCTACTAATGCATCTTTTGTACCAATTAAAAAGAAATCGATACGAATTAAAATTTCTCATGGTATTGTTGTTGAATGCAAATACCACCCATTAGTGATGCATTGAGCTCACTCTTCACTATTTTGAGACTATGCTCACTTCTCTTGAGAATATTAAACACTTCTCCCCTTGATATCATACTTCTACAATAGGGACTACTACTTAAATAATACCAATTGCACCAAGAATTTGATACAAAATGGATGTTATACCAAGCAATCTCTTATATCTCTTTCTCAAAAAGAAATGTCCATTTACACAAAAAAATCTACCCCATACGAATCCATACCACTGATTGGCATAGTGATACTAATTGAAGACTAAGGGACATTCAAAGCTTATACCCATTGTGCTTTATGACACAAGACTTCTAGGAAACAACTTAAATGAAATAAGGGTATTTCACCCAAGATGTAAATATTTTATTTACTCGGCAATCTTTCTTTCTGAGACTAAAAATTGTTGCCTACTATTGCTATCAAAGCAGTTCCCCCTGATCAAATGCTCTTTGATCTCTTGCATCTACTTCCTTGCTTCTATGTGGGGACTGATCTTGTGGACCTGACTTAACTATGGGCATCTTCATTCCACACTTTTGAACTTTCATCTCATCTTTTTCTCACAACATATAATATTGTTGTGTACTCCCCCTGCAACCATGTTGGTTGTTCTTTTCTATTTCTCGCAATGTTGATATACTTGAAGATAAACCAATCTATTCATTTAATCAGTAAGGGGACACAACCATACCTTCAACAATCATATGCACCTCTCTATCTATTCCTTCTAGCTTCTTGCATCTGACTTATTTGGCCTCTTTTTGAGGTCATTCTCTTCTTTCAATGAAGAGAAATAAAGGAGCTACTCTCATAGAGTAGATGGTCCTCTTTCTTCTTCCAGACCTTCAATGGTCGAGTCTTGATAAGAGCATTTCTTGTTAGCTTCTCCTTTTCCCATGTTTGGTCCTTTTATTACCTGAAGTTTGCGCTTATTAGCACTTAGAGAGGATTTTAGCACAAGAATATGAGAATCATCCTTCTTAATTTTTCTCTGATTTTTCTTTAGAGAAGAGTCAACTCCTTGATGATTTCTCCTTTCATTGTTTAGAAAGCCCCTATACATTGAGTGCTTAATACAAACTCAACTACCTTTGTTGTCTTCAATGGTCGGGCCGCTACATCAGCATGCATATCCTGAGAGGCATGCTCCGCACTACCATACCTGCAATTTGTTGACTTATGCCCAAAATTGCCACAGTTGTGGCATTTTACATGGATTAGGAATGGGGCAAAAGGATTCCTATACTTAGAAACCTTCCTATCAAAGCTTGTACTACTGCCAACATACTTTCTCTTATTGTTACTCCACACACTCAGTTTTCTTGCATGCCATACAATCCATGGCTTTATGTCCAAAATTATTGCAAGAAAAACAATAACCATGAAAAGGATTTTGATGAAAAAAGTTACCTTTTCTACGAGGGATTTGTCCTTGAGGGGGAATGGACCTCAATTGATTCTTATTGTGCAATCCATGGAAATTTGCATTACTGCCTTGCACTCTTTCTTGCAACTTCTTAGCTCTTTTTTGTTGCTCTCCTCGTTGTTGTTGCTTACCATTGTTGCTTCCTTTTCTTATCTTTTTGTTGTTGCTTTCCTTTTTGTTGTTGAAGTTCAATAACTTTTCTTTCCTCTGTTGTTGTTGGAACCTCAAACTACCTTTTTGGAGTTTGGTTCTTCTTTGAAACCCAAACCAGCCTTGATGAGAGGGTATCTCTGCTTAACAAGCATCTCATCCAAGGCCATTCTTCTCTCATCAAGCTTCTGATATTGAGACAACTCTTTATTTGTCTTTTCTAAGTCTTGTCTCAATGAGGCTACTTCACTTTGTAGTATCTCACAGTGAGCTTCTCTATCATTTAGTTGATTTTTCAACATGCCACTCAGTCTTCTAGCCTCTTCTTATTGAGGATTAAGATTGATTATTGTTTTGATCAACTTCTCATTCTCAAGCTCATACTCATGCAACATTTCCTTTTGCTTGAGATTTGCTTAAGATAGCTCCTTGATCTCTTTTAGAGTAGAGATCGGCTTCTTTCTTTGAAAAATCCTTTCATCAATATCCTTTTCCTCACTATCAAAGGTGCTAGCTGAGACAGCACGGAGATCTAAATTCGTCTCTGTGACCATATGATCTTCCATGGGTCTGAGAAGTATCCCTTCTTCATCACTACCAAGGGTACTCTTATTTTATCCTATGGATGAGCACACCTGAGATCTCTCTTCTTCCTCTGAGATACCCTAATTGGCTATTGCTACAAATGTAGGCCTCTCTTCACAACCACTAGATGTATGACTATCTTTATCTTCAGAAAAGGAATATGTAAATATAATGTCTAAGTGACTTGTCTCTTCATAATTATCACAGAACAATAGCTTACCTTCAGAGTAGCATGGTATCTCTTCAGAGTCTTCATCATCCTCTTGAGAATCATGAACAACAACTTCCTTACTAGAAAAAGGATCTTAGGTCTTTTGAGCATATTTCCTTTAAGATGCCTTATTCTTCTTCTTCCTTCTCTTCTTCTCATTATCAGTAGCCTTCATAGATTTAGGTTCATCGCTTGAGCAACAAGGTCCATCAACCTCCTTTGCTGTTGCATGGATTTCTCCTTCATATACACATTGCAATCTATCCAACATTTCCTTTGCTGACTCACAATGGCTCACTTTATCAGCATCTGGCTTAGACTTCCCTTTCATGATGATTTCCTTGGCTTTTGTATTGAACTCATTCCTCTCTTTTTATATCAAAGACAGCCAAATTTCTTCATTGATTATCATCAAATAGGCTTCCATTCTAATCTTCCAGAGCTCATAGTCTGCTCCATTCAAAAATGGGGCTCCTTCTGATGTAAGTCAAGTTTTATTATCCATTTTTTCCTTTTGATCTACCTTCAAGCAGTTAAGTTGTTCCTGAAGGAACTTGGCTCTAATACCAATTGTTGGAAACAATGTTAATACTAGTGGGGGGGTGAATCAGTGTTAAGGCTAATTTAAACTTTTATACTAGCTTATTTTTCATTCAAACTTGGCAACCATCCATATAACCATCAACAACATATCATGTGGTAGCAATATGAAATCAACACATAAACACACACCATGAGCAGCATACAAATTGGACACAAAGGTTTAACATGGAAACCATTCCAGGAGAAAAACCACCAAATCTTGTTTTGTTATTAATGTAAAAAATACTAAGCACCTACTCTATTACATCAATTTGTTTGTGAGCCACCACTCACAAAGAGCACCAACTCCCTTTGTTTATTTGCTAGCACCCACTAGCAAGAAGCACCAACTCCCTCCTTTTGTAGACACCTGGTCAGTTTACCAGAAGCACCATGTGAAGCACCAACTTCACGGATTTATTGCAAACACCAACTTGCATCTCCTTGGATTTATGCAAGCACCAACTTGTAGGAGGCACCAACCCCCAAGATTTATTTAGAAACCCACTAGAGATGGAAGCACCAACTTCCTGCATGCAGGATCCAACCCACACTCAATAAGGAACTAATATTGTTCACTGTAATTGGCAGCCACATTGCCTGATTCCAACTTCTTTGGTCTCCTCTGCAGCCTTTCCTCTACACAACCCATGCAACACTTTGTCTTTCCTTCTCACTCTGCAACATACACTCTGCTCTTGGCCCTCTTCTGTTGCATAGGTTCTTTTGGCCTCTCACAGAAGCACCAACACACTCAGCCTCTTTCCTCTGCATCATAGACACACACAACCTCTTTTTGTAGCCCAGGATCACTTGGCCTCCTCTCTTCAACACTCACACACAAAGCTCTCTTTCAACCATATTTCTCTCCCCACATTGCTCAACTACAATCCTAGGTTTTGTTTCACTGAAACACAGTGATCGATGTTGTCTCTGTCAGCCATCACTCTACCATTCACACTATCAGAGTGTACCTCTGCATGGCTTCTCCATCCTATTGTTGTGTCTCATTGCTTGAATTTTGTTGCTGCAACATTAAATCAAAGAATGGGCTTCGTTCACTCACCAACTGCAGCTAAAATACAAATAATGCAAGGAATTTCCATTTGAGATTCTTTCAACCTACTAAGAAATACATCTCAATCACACTGTAGACTCAAGGATTTCTTCCATTAAATTTAGCTTGTATTGACAGTATGGCTCTTTAATGCTCAGGACATACTTCTAAATTGCCTCACAGAGACTAACACGTACCTCAGGCATGGCTCTCCTTTGTGTAATAAAATATTTTGTTATGAGGCTTTGTTCTTCATTTAATTCCTTGTAGCGTGCACAGGAGATTAGAGGTGGCTTACTTCTGCTCAAGATAGGCCCTTTGAATCATCATGCGCAATCGTGGTCCTTTCTGCCTTGATTCAATGATCTCTGCAATCGCCATTACTCCAACGACACCAACCTTATTGTGCACATTTACTTAGATTCTCCAGCCTTTCTTTTTCCAACTACGGTCATGGCCAATTTGTCACACAATGCTCAAGAGCTATCGACCCATACGTCCTTTAAGTGCCTTGTTGACTATGTTATGGAAAATAGCCAATTTGGCATAACTGTCAAATATGAGGACTTCTCTCCAAGGTTTCTGACTCATCTATGCCTTTAACATACGCTCGCGGTGACATTTTCTTTGTCTTCATCCCAATGGCCTATGGTCACCAAAACACGCAAAATTGTTGCAAAACCAAGTCCTAGGCACGCCTTCCTACGTTGGTCGAGAGGTTATGAGTCGGCCCAATCTGCCTGCTTGTGCAATCATATCAGCCTTGACCCCCAACTTTCTTGTAGACCCAACTAGGGACCTTTTCCACTATTTTGGCCCGTTCTATTCACTCAACGTCGACAACTGAATACATGGAAATACTTCACAAAACAAACCCTTAGCGCATCATTTGGTCCATGTGGTTCCTTATGTATGGTGACACATGTCTCCTAAATTTGGTGCACTAGGCCAGCCGAAAATGTCGAAACTACCTGTCACGTGTCCTCCATACTACCACATCACGATGACGTCATCTGCCACATTGTTGTCAACACACCACCGCAAACCAATCACATTCTACCATTTGATTATTGTATTGGGTCCCACACAGGTTGGGGATGGGGGTTGGGGCATTTTCCCCTACTAAACTTTGTTGCACAGCCCGACCTCTGACTAGTCCTGACTATACCTCTTTATTGACTTGGCCGACTACAAACTAATCCACATGCCCTACTAAGAGTTGGTCTCACACAGGTCAGGGGTTCGTGGTCGGAGCTTTGTTACCCAGCTGAACTCTGCTGCATAGCCCAACCTCTGACTCGGCCGAAATTACCTAAGTCCAAACCTTAGTCCAAAAATACTGTCCTAAACAAAAGAACTTTTTGTCTCTGAACTTCAACTGGTTGTAATCCCTAATTCAGAAGGTCTTTTCCATACTTCATTATATCATTGGAAATCTCTTTCATAGTATTATCCAACTGTGTCATCTCCAAGAGTATCTGAGATGATCTCTTGAACTAGAATATCCTCCACATTCTAGGACTCCCAACCATCATAGCCATAATTTTATGGCTTCTCCAATAAGTTGCTACTATGATTATTCTCTATAAGATACTACAGCAACCATGGGACTCCCCCTGAGCTTGACACATCAAGCACATCAATGCTAGCCCAGTTACCATCACATCTAGGCTACTAGACATCACAACCAACATTTGATGCCTCAAACATCCATGCTAGTCTGGTTAACATCAATGTCAACACTCTTGCTAACTGTCAAACAATGCCAACTTCCCAACACATCTCCCAATATTATTGTTGATTTCAATTCCAATGCACTTGCTACCACTAGTCATCCAAACAATTCCAATTGTCCAACATGAAATTCTTGTTTGTATTCCAACCCTTGTATGAAAAAATGTTGACAACCCTGGCAAGAAAGATGCAAGAAAAATATAACAAGTTTATTATAATTGCATAACAAGCACTTTCTTCTATTAGAATTGGCTATTATTTCATTGGAGAAGTGAATGCTACAACCAACTATTCTTCTGCACTTGATGGGATAGTAAACCTTGGGCTCAAATAAGGTCCTGAAGTTTGTTTATATGTTATCCTAACTTGAAATGCCTTGATCACATGAGTGAGGTTGTATAAATGATAGAGGGAGCACATGTGAAGATGAAGTAAAAAAGGAAGTGTTAAAGAGTGCAACTAGGGGCTAATTCCTCTTCCTAGAACCTTGTTATGAATAAAATATATATAAAAATAATGTAAATAACTATAAATAATAACAATCACAATAATGAATAATTAACTAATAATTAGTGTTGAAGAGTCGTGTCTCCAAGGACATGATTATTCGTTAATGGGTATCCACCTAGGTATATAATTGGGACCCTCAATTGTAATCAAATCATCTCACATCTTCTTGTACATATTGTTGATGTTCTATCTACAATTGCTATCAATAATGATAAGACATTGAAGTAAGTGTTGCAAGCATAGAACATACCATAAAAATTAACATGTTATCAGAGCTTTGGTGGAGAAAGGCCTCAAAGGAGTGTTAAATTTTTGGGGTTGTTACAATACAAGAAATTATGGTGGGTATTAAATCCTGGTAAATATGTCTAATTAAGGAAATATAAAGAATGCAAAAAATTTCATGAATTATGGGGGCAGTAATTCCTAGTAAATATGTCTAATTACCGAAATATAAAGAATGCAAAGAATAACATGAATTGTGATGGGCAGTAATTCCTGGTAAATATGTCGAATTACCGATATATAAAGAATGCAAAGAATTCCATGAATTATGGTGGGAAGTAACTACTGGTAAATATGTCTAATTACCGAAATATAAAGTATGTATCTACTAATAGTAATTTGTTTTTGAGGCTCTTGGCATTGGCAATAAAGAGGTGACAAGATTGAAGAACTTTGAACTTGACATATTACTTGGTTCCATGCATAACATGCTATAATGTGAGAACTAATTTTAAAGATTTATGACTTCTCAAATAATTGGAATGAGAGTTATGTGTCATCACTAGAATAGCAAGTACACTAGAGAGATGAACTGGTTCAAATTTTCATTTAGAAGGATATATTTGAAGTCTCCCTGATTGATGAAGAGGCTTCAAAGGAAGATAAGGTCCATGCATGAATTGTTGATGTTTATAATTAAGAAGCACATACTATGAAGCTACCTTCGGGTCTTGAAAAAGATGAGTATGACTCATGGTTACGAATTGAAGAATGTTTTATCTCATCAATCTCAAAGGGAGTTGTATGTTGAACCCTCACGATAATTATAGCACATGACTTCCCTATGGAAGTGAACTGTTAGAAGCATAGCATGCTGGTTGGTAATTCTTTAGGTTATTGGATCCCATGATGGGCAGGCTTCCAGGTGGATCCTTTGTATTACAACATGCACCTTAAACCAGAGAGAGTCTAGTCGTATGAAAGAAAATTGTGCAAAATAGGCATTGGGGCACCTTCATTAGTTAGACAAGCCTAGGCTTGTGGTCTCCCTGAGTGAGAGGGAGTAAGGTTAGTTAAATATTTTCTTTAAGATGATTTTTTATTTGGTATCCTGTATGTACAGGAAACAAAGGATTACTAAAGGAATTGCTGCTAGAATGGCTAGATGTAAGACAATGTGTTTTCAAGAAACTCTTTAGTGAGTTATGTGCCATCATCTATATGTTGTTGGGAGGATAAATGTGGCTCCCATGGATGGATGGTCTGGTTGTTGATATCCTCATAGAGCCTTTGCGAAGGAAAACTTCTTAGCCTTCAGAGAGCATCATTCCCTATATGGAGAGATCTTTATTAGGTTAAACATTAAGCTCTGGGAGCTCTTAGGGACCTATGGTACTTCTTGGAGTTATACGAGAATAAGGTAAGTGGCTCACCTTCCACTGTGGACCCAGCATGTGATCACAGGGTGAGTGGTTTACCTTCCCCTGTGGTGTACATACTCCAGTATGGGAACATAGGGTGAGTGGTTCACCTTCCCCTATGTAGTATGCTATATGAGAACAGGGTGAGTGGTTCACCTTCCCCTGTGGAGTACATACCCCAGTATGTGAACATAGGGTGAGTGATTCACCTTCCCCTATGGATACACTATATGAGAACTGGGTGAGTGGTTCACCTTCACCTATGGAGTACATACCCCAGTATGTGAACATAGAGTGAGTAGTTCACCTTCCCCTATGGAGTATATACCCTAGTATGTGAACATAGAGTGAGTGGTTCACCTTTCACTATGGATACCCCAACATACATCCTACCCTTGCAGTCTGGGACTCTAGGGATGTACCTCTCGTCTAGCCAATGTTTTGGGAAAAGTGGTTAAGGTTAATTAGTACTACCAGGGGACACATCAAGTACCACTGTATTCCCTATGACTAGGATGCATGATGTTCAACAACTTTATCACTAAGGGATCAAACCTAGTAGGGGCTATATCCCTAGACATGACGATTTGCCTCTATCATTTTGGCGAGGATGCAGGGTCTTGCGACCCACCCTCTTTCAATCCTTTCTTAGTGGACTATGATATAGATATTCATCTGAGACGAGACAAATTGCAGAGATGGCACATGATGGACACGATAACATAGTAGTGTATAGATGTTGACAGGTGGAATTCCTCCCTAGTTGAGAGGGAGAGTTAAAGAGTGAAACTAGGGGCTAATCCCCCTTCCTAGAAGCTTGTTAGGAATAATATATATATATATATAGAATAATATATATATATACATATATATATATATATATATAATCAAAATCATAAATAATGAATAATTAACTAATAATCAATGTTGAAGAGTTATGTCTCTAAGGACATGATCATTCGTGAATGGATACCTACATAGGTATATTATTAGGACCCCCAATTGTAATCAAGTCATCTCATACCTTCTTGTACATATTGTTGATGTTCTATCTACAATAATTGTCAATGATGATAAGACATTGAAGCAATTGTTGCAAGCATAAAACATACCATAAAAATTAATAGGAAGTCGGTATCAGATGAAGCAACCCATTTTTTATTGATGTCAAAGGGGCAATAAGAAGCAGAGTGAAACAAACCATCAGTTGAGGAGGAGTTGCAGTGTCATTTTTCACCAGATGTTTTACTCAAGTTGTTGCCCTCAATGACAAATGGGGAGATTTTTGATATGTTGTCATTCATGATAAAGCAGAGGGTTAGTAGATCAACAAAAAACCAAGCAGTGGTTGTGTTAAGACATTGTGTTGACCATCCCTTAGTACCTACGTCTTCAACTTCTCATTATCTCAATGTTGAATATAGATAACAATTTTTTCATGCTACCATAGAAGGGTTTGGCATATTGACCTAGTGTCTCTTGGAAAGTCATGTGAGAAGATATTGGAATGATTACATTCCTAATGGTTACACAAAAAATGAATACATTTATTGTGTGATGAGGAGATTGAGATGCTTTGAATTGTATACAAGTTGTAGTTGGCATTTGTAGTGCATACCTGCAATATTTTGATGTAATGAATAGAAGTGATATGAGTAGATTGAATGGATACTTTCAAAAACTAGTTGCATTTTTTAACACGAAGATATGCTTGGAGATGATTTATATTTCTCAGAATGGAAACCTGTATAAATAGAACCTCATTCGGCCTCAAGCAAGCATCCAACTCGATCAAGCACAAAACATGGAACTTTGATATGAGGCAAGTGAAGAGAAGGTTCACAACTCATGAACCAAGGAGCAGAATAAGGAGAACAATGCGAGTTTCTTTGGTGGAATTTTTTGGTTGTCTTCTGTGGTTTTAGTGGTGTTATCTTCAATCAAACTCAGTCTTTTTGGAGCATATTCGGCCCAACAACTAAGGCATAACTTGACTATTACAAAGGAACACTTTTGCCTATCTGGACTGGATCTCAGTCATCTTCTCTACTAGACTTCGACGCATCTGTGGCGCAGACTATTGGCCCATCTGTGGCTCAGACTATCGGCCCATCTGTGGCTCAAATTGTCGTCGCTTCTATGGCTCTGTCCTGAGACAAACAACCCTTAACACAACTCAATCTAGGCCTCAGTTTTGTGGGATAGACATTGACTTGGAAAGGAGTAGGGTTTAGGATTATTGGATCAATCCTCGAGGAGAAGACCTACTTGGTCTTGGAGTAGACCTAAAATTCTCATGAATAGACCAATTCGGCCTAGGAATAGACTACAATTTTTCCTCTTGTGAGCAAATCAAAGACACTTTTGGAGCAGACTTTTGAGGGCAATACCTATGCATCTTTTAGAAATTGGAATTGGTTCTTGAAGTTGATCCTTTGGAGCTAAGTTGAAGTATTGTTGAAGTTGTTCTTAGATGCCTTGTTGAAGACTTGAAGATAGTGTTGGAGAAAACATATTGTGAAGACCTGAGACCCTTATTGAAGCAAACTTGTTGAGCTGATATAGATCACATGTTGGAGCAAACATCCTTGTCTACACTTGGAGCATCATTAAGGACATTCTTGGGGCACTCTTGAAGATATTCTTGGAGCATTGAACATTGTTGAACAACACCCTGGTAAAGATTTGTTGGAGTATTGTTGGGGCCTATTAAAATATGAAGAGCCTTGGAGACACTTTCAATGAATCTTGAACCCTTGAATTGAACCAGAGGTATCTAAGAGACCATCTAGAAGCATTTGTTGAAATCTTGGAGCAATATGTGAAGCATTGTTGGGGCAGTGCTGGAGACATCCTTGAAGCATTGTTGAGGTATTGTTGAAGAGATATTTCAAGCCTTGTTGAAGAAGCTTTCGGAAGACTTGAAGCAGTATTGAAGCTACCTCGAAGGATTGAACTAAATTGAGAGAATTGGAGCCCTAGAGTATTGGAGTCCTCATACAAGGTTGGAGCCTTGTCAGAAACCAGGTTGGAGATTGTCTTTTCTTTTAGGATTGGAGTCCTCATATGAGGTTGGAGCCTCATTAAGACCAAGGTTGAAGCCTTGAAGGAGTTAGAATTTTACTGTACATGTTGGAGCCTGATTGTTATAAGAGGATTGAAGCCCTCATCATTTTCATTAATAAAATTATTTCCTTTGTTGTACATCTCTTGTTATGGTTTAAATAGTGATCTTAACTGACATAATTTAACAATTATAAAGAAACATTGATTCACAAACCCCTCCTCCCCCCGCCCCTCAGTGTTTCCAACAACCAAGATAAGAGATGAATACGAGAAAAAATATAATGAACTAGGTGGTCAATGTGACAAGTCTACCAAGCTAAGAGATGAATACAATCATATATTATTGAGAGCTTTACTCAGCTAAGCAATGAATATGACGATAAACTTGTTGAAACACGTCAACCAAGCTTCAAGAGGAGCCTAGTAAATATTGGTTGATTCATGCAAGTACTTGAAAGGGAAAACCATATATGCTTTATCATTGTAAAGGAGGACCAATTGCACTTTACCATTGATATTAACCATGGAAACATTTTCTCAACTTTTGCTACCCCAAATCCTCCTCTTATAGATACTTCACACCAATGAAGGGTATAGTCACCAACATCATAAACCTTGGGAGGAAAAACCTTCCAAACCACTAAAGGTCTTGCATGTATCACATAAAAATATACCAAGCATTGTGGCTTAATGAAAGGCCAATGTACAAGCACATAGAACTTAGAGAGCAATAAGGCCAACTAACAACAACAAAAAATTAGGAAGATAAACAAAACACAATTGGCTCAAAAGAGAATAAACAAATAAAGCAAATTTGAAAAGACCCAAAGGATTAATATTTTGAATCTCTATAAGTCAAAAAAAATGCAAAAGCTGGGGTTAAGATTTCCTACAACTGTTCTCAAGTGCTTTATTTATCATTATCTTTAATTTCTTAGTCAATTCAACTTTAGCACTTTAGCCCAGAAATGATACAACAACCATACTAAGGATGAATTCAAAAATGAAGGCAAAAGTTACCTTTAGAGAAGCATATCAAAAACATCAAAAACTATTGAAAAACAAGTTGAATCAAAGAGGTAGTCATTGTCCAATAAAAAACCAATAACGAAGTTCTTTGATACATACACCAAGTCTTCACAAAAAGACCTTCAAAGTATTTCATCCGAAGTTTAAAACCTGGAAATGAAAAAGGGAAAAGAAGATGAGATAGGTAAGAAGAAATTTTCATTAGGCATTTTCACATTCCAAACTAGTTCCAATGCCTAATGGAGCTTAATGCCTATAGAAAACATCATAAAAAAACATTAATACTCAAGGGTGGCCTTCAATAACTTTAATGATCATCTAACAATGACCACAAGATCTCAAAATTCATAAACCTGAAGTCATGGGAATATCAATTTATCACTACAATGGCATATATGTTCAAACCCACATCTAGATGTCTTCACCATATCTAAACATGTGTTCAAGCCCACATTTAAATGTCTTCACCATATCATCTAAATATGTGTTCAAGTCCACATTTAAATATCTTCACCATATTATGTAGATATATTCACCATATTTTGCTATGCAATCTTATAATGCAGAAAAACCATCTTCTAAACTCCTTTAGCTCCGGTTTTTCCTAATCCCGTCATTCTTTGTGCAACATTCAATCACTACACAAACATCACTACAACAGAGGCTTGGTTACTTTGAGATAGAATTATAAAGTATCAACAAAGAAAGAGATGCACAATTTATGGAGCTGACCATGTCTCTTTCTAACTAGAATTTCATAATGTCTCTTAGAAACAAATTATATGTCATGGAGAAACTTTGAAATGTCAACCATAGTATTTTGCAAAAAAATTGTAAAATTTCTTAATTCTAAGAATTATAGATTTTTTATGAATATCATGTTACTAAGGGATCTACTAGGAGCCTCAAACGGCGCAGATCATGCCATATTTACCATTCTCAAAATATTGAATCATGGGTAACTAGAACCAATACACTGTAACTTTGTGGCCTAAATGTTGACATGTTTTTAAAAAGGCACTGAGGTAATGGAAAAAGTTACCAAAATATTTCAACCAAAAGCACCAATAAGGAGCATATTCGTAAGTAATCAAACCCCATTCCTAACAGGGAAAGCATTGGTCATGGAATACAAAAACATTTCGGGGGAAATTAATGCCATAAAATCTCATCCTCTAGTACCATAAATTCTCTGCTACAAGACCAACAAAACTGAACTTATTGTTGCAATGTAAAAAATAATGAATAGCTCTATTTCAGAAAAAATTAATATTCAGCAGGCACTAAACAATAAGAACTACAATTTGGTAAGAGCACTGGTAAAGTAATGAAGAGGTAATATTTCACATCCCTCTAGCAATTACCAGGATCAAACTGCTATATCCTTGGAGAACATATGAAATGTTTTGTCACACTGGGCAGTACAACAGTAAATTGCTATACAGATTATTTAAAAAGTAGAAACCAGTTAAACGAGGTCCAAACTGCAACAGATAGTTCAAGATCTCCATAAATTCTGGACCTCTTAGGAGCCATTTCAAGGTGCCCATCAATTGAATCCAAGATGTAACTATATAACAAACTTCAGCAACCATGATGTAACTAGAAGTGAATTGTCTACGAACAGCAACCACTTTTGGGGACAACAGGCTGTCCTTTCATTTGTACTGTGGCTGGTCTTGTGCTATTCATCGCAGGTTGGCTTGCCATCCTGCAATCAAAAATTGTTTGTTATCTTTAAAAATTGATTGTTATCTTTGATATCACTGTTTGAATTCTCCAAAACAAAAACATGAAAAAATAGCTGTAATAGCAACCCATATTCAAAAACTTAAATCCATTTGCTGTTAGCAGAACTGTAAAAACTATGAAACTGACATTTACCTCTTTGTACGAAAGATGATGCCTATGACCATGAGTAAAAGCAGGAACAAGAATGACCAAATATGTAGTCTAGTTCATTATCTCAACTGAGGTGGAACATGATCAAAGATGATGCATACTCCAAATTTGTTGTGAAACATAAAAGAATGTCAAAGCACAACAGCTGTACAAAGCTTCGCATGAAGACTCTCCCAATCAAAGATAATAAGTGTCTTTTGAATCTTTTAGATTCTAGAGAAGGTTGACAAACATACTAGTAAATAACTGGAACCTAATGCTATCAATGTTTGATGAAAATGGTATCTTAGCACTCCGTTATTCATGTTTCAGGGTTGCACTTGAATTGTTGAATATGTTTTGGTGTACCTTGTAGACAAAAACTACATGGTCTGACAGCTTTTCATCAACATTTCTTTTAACAAAAGAATTATTAGCAATGGCTATAGCAGAAGATAATCTTTCATCATTTCCTGGACAGCCAACACATTTCTAAAATTCCCTTTACCATTTATCTGTCAAAAACAATTTCTGTATTTTACTTTGATGGGCAATTCCTTACATAAAAACAAGTAAACTCGTCATTCAATAAGAAAAAAAAAGGGTTGTACTAAAGAAAAACATACCTGTTTTTAATCTCAGCAGCCATAGTCAAGAATGCATCCTCAACATTTATTGCGTTCTTAGCACTTGTCTCTAAAAATGGAATCCCAATTTCATCTGCAAATGCCTGGGAGTAGAATACAAATGACTTATATTCAAAAAGTTCAGGGTATATAAAAAAGAGGATAGCTCAGACAGACTGGTACTGAATGTGAATGCTACAACTTTATTAAAATAAAAATTATGCAAAAACTACGACCAGTTCAAGCATCAATCAAACCACAAAAAATAACACAGGGCAATCATAGAAAGCATTCAACATCCAGCAGAAAAAATCTTTAAATATTTCCACATAATCCACAGAACTATTTGAAATTCACTCTTATGAGTAAGCCTTTGATACTTTTCTAAGCACACACGGCTGTGTCTAAGACACTTGAAAAATCACATATGAAAATGACTGGGACTTTCTCTGCTTTAACAATTTTATAGAACTGGGAATCAAAGCCGCAATAAAGTGGTGAATCCTTGGATATGTATCAGACCCTTTATGAACCTAATCCCAGAATGAATAAAGCATAAATCTATATGTGATTCAATCCAGCACTATCTGGAACGGATTACATGTCATATTATGTATATGCATTGCTGCACAGAAAGCATTTGATAGGGAAATAGTAAGATATTAGGCAAGTATATCGTCTATCTATGCAACCGTTATTTTAACAGTCATTATACAAATTCACAGGTAATAATATTCAAAACGACAGTGTTGAAATTTGATGACTAAAAAGTTTTCTGCAATCCCAACCCGGTTTTAATTTCACCTTATCACTCTCATTCAATTAAATGCCCTTTCCCACAAACATACATTCAACATATAGAATTCTGGAAATGAAATTTTCAGATTAAAACACATGGGACTGTCAACACATGCTGAAAATAAATACGGACATAAACAAACCAATAACACACATAAAAATACACAGAGATTTTTGGTCAACATAGACCCAGGCAAAACCCCTTCAATCTTCTCCAAGGAAAACCCGTTAGAGAGCTCTTCAAATTTCTTTATCTTTCAAGTTCAGGAAAAATACATTTGCAGACAAAACAAAACAAGAAAATACAACTTATCTCTTCAACCCAAAACTCCTTGAAAATGGTGCCCACTTTGCCTTGATTTTTATGCCCACTTAATGCTGAAAATATGTGCTGCATGGATATAGACTGCACTGTATGGATTCCGTACAAACTGTACAGATATTTCAAAAAAAAACTCAAAAACTTCTCTCAAATGGTGTGCAACTGACAACATTAAATGATGTTCGTACTGTACCTTCTGTTGTCTTCTATGCCTTGATTTCCATGCCTAGCTTTGCCCAAAAATCACTCCTTCAGCTCGCTACAACAAATTTCTCCTTCATAACTTTTCTTTAGCTCTCAACCTCCTTTCTCCAATCTGCTCATGAAAAATGAATGCAGTCTCTCTTTTCTTTTCTCCTTTTTGTTTCCCTAAATGACTTTTGAGCAACCCTAAGATCTAATGGCTCAGATTCATTTAGATTAAGGGATGAGAATAAATGTGCATTTAATTCTCACTTCCTATTTTTTAACTCACCCATTAAATAAAGTACCCACATTGTACTTTATGTCTAAAGTCACTTTTCACTTTATAATTTAACATTGACTTTACCATTTATAAAGTCACTTTCACTTTATAAAGTCACATTTAGGAAAAGAATTATTTTGGACACTTTTCCTTAGGTAGAGACTAACCCATAGGAAACCACTTGTCCAAGGTACATTAAAAATCAACACTCCCTCTTACTAAGAAAAGTGTTTCTCACCACACCCATCTTGTCCCTAAAATGGACATGCTTGCCTCTTGGCAAGGACTTCGTGAGAATATCGGCCACTTGCTCATCTGTCGATATATACTCCAGCTTCACTGCCCCCTTCTGAACATAGTCCCTGATGAAATGATATATGATGTCAATGTGTTTTGACCTGTCATGAAACACTGGATTCTCCATGAGTTTAATGCAACTCTGATTATCACAGTGAATAACTGTCAGTCTCAACTCCTGATCAAATAGGCCATACAAGAACTTGCGAAGCCAAATGGGCTCACAACTAGCCTGGCTAACAGCCATATACTCAGCCTCAGAAGAGCTCAAAGCAACTGACTTTTTCTTTCGACTGAACCATGACACAACTGCCGAACCCAATCTGAAGCAACACCCTAAAGTGCTTTTCCTGTCAAAAGCACACCCTGCCCAATCTGAATCTGTGTAACCTGCCAACCTCACTCCATCTCCCCGCCTATAGTCCAGACTATCATCACTTGTCCCCTGCCTGTAGCGAAAAATGTGCTTTGCAGCTACCCAGTGCACCCTCCTAGGCTCAACCATGACTTGGCTAAGTGTGTTCACTGCAAAGCATATTTCTGGCCTAGTGTTGACCAGAGACATCAAGGACCCAATAAGCTGCCTATACAATGTGGGATCCACCAAACTAGAATCTGAAGCATGAAGCTTCTTCTAGTTGGTGATCATAGGTGTAGACATTGGTCTACAGTCTGCTAGGTGAAATCTGCTCAACACATCCACAATATACTGCCCCTGCCCCAGAAAAATATGCCCCTCCTCCTGCCACACCTCAAGCCCCAAAAAGTAATGCATCAGCCCAATGTCCATCTCGAACTCCATAGAAAGATCCTCGTTGCAACCACTAATCAGTTTGTCTACCCCAGTAATGAACAAGTCATCAAAATACAACACAAGAATGAGTGGATCATCCCCTACAACAATGTAGTATAGGTTCAGATCTGCATCACTCTCCGTGAAACCCATCTGCTGCAAGTAAGTATCAATCCTCAAATACCAAGCTCTCGAAGCTTTCTTAAGTCTGTAGAGTGCTCGCCTCAACCGGCATACATGGGTCTCCCAAGTACCTCAAAGCCCTATGGCTACTCAACATACACCTCCTCCTCTATAAATCCTTTCAGAAATGTGGTCTTCACATCCCTCTGATGGATCTGCCAACCCATTTCTGCAACAATAGAAATAAGGGACTGGATAGAAGTGTACCGAGCTACGGGAGAGAAGGTCTCATCATAGTCAACTCCCTCTATCTGTGAGAACCCTCTAGCCACAAACCTTGTCTTGAACTTCTCAATGTTGCCATCTGCATCATGCTTGATCTTGTAGAGCCACCTGGAAGTCAAATTGACTTGCCCTCAGGGCTAGGCACCACTTCCCAGACATTGTTCTTAATGATAGAGACATACACCTCCACCATAGCCTCTCTCCATACCTCCTGGCTGGCAGCCTCCTCATAGCTAGTAGGCTTAGAGTCAACAATGTTGGTAACCTTGGCTACATAACTGCAAAACTCCTCAGGTGGCACACTCTCCCTATTCACTCTCTTTGGAGGACCAACGGATTCCACTTCCTTCAAGGTGTCTTCAAGCCACTTGGGCCTCCTCTTCCCTGAAGAAGCTTCACCGTAGGGAACCTCATCCTCTACCTCCCAGTCTGGTTAACCTGACGGTTTTGCCAACTGACCCTGGTGTTCCTGTACCAGCACCTGTCCTCGAAGGACCTATACCGGCACTTGTGCCTGTGTCAGCTGAAGTGCCATGTGAACTTTGTACCAGTGGACTCCCTAAAGAAGTGCTCAATGAACTCGCCACTAGTGCCCCAGATGTCACTGACACTGGAGTACCTCCTATACCAGTCGATCCATAACCCTGAGGTCCTGCTCCCTATACCTGACCCCCCTGTTGAGGAGAAGTCTGTGACTCTCTCTCATCATACTCCCGTGATCCCCAATAGGCCCTCTCCTCCTCGAACTTGACATCCCTCCTAATCACCACTCTCCGTTTAGAAGGAATGAAGATCTGATAGGCCTTCAAAATCTCGTTGTAACTCATAAAGATACCCTTCCTTGTCATGGGTTCCAGCTTCGTCCTCTGCTCCTTGGGGATATAAGAATATGTGAGACATCCAAAGATACGAAGATGTCCCACATGAGGCTTTTCTCTAGTGAAAGCCTCCTCCAGAGTCATATTCCCCAATACTCTGTGAGGATTCTTATTCTGAAGATAAACAACAGTATTGCAAGCCTCAACCCACAAAAACAAAGGCAACCCCTGATCATGAATCATTGCTCTAGCAGCCCCAACAATAGCTATGTCCTTCCTTTTAGACACCCCATTCTGCTGGGGATTGTAAGGAACCGTGAACTCTCCCTTAATGCCCTCCTGTGCACAAAAGTCAAAAAACCCACCATCAATGTACTCACCACCATTGTCTGACCTCAAGACCCGAATCTTCCTACCTGTCTGCTTTTCCACAAGAGCTTTGAACTCTTTAAAGCGACTGAAGACCTCACCCTTAGTCTTCAAGAAATATATCCAAGTCCTCCTAGAGTAGTCATCAATGAATATAACATAATACTCATAACCACCCAAAGACACAGGAGACATACGACCACTAACATTAGTATGAATCAAGTCTAGTATACCTGTAGATCTGTTCTCTCGTTGGGAATGGTAACTTTGAGTACTTGCCCAAAGCACACCCTCTGCAGACCTCATAATGTTCGACACTAAAATCTGGAACTCCAGTAGTGATCTCCCTCAGTACTCTCAAAGCTCCATGATGCATATGTGCCATCCTCTAGTGCCATAACTCGCACAAGTCTCTACTGCTGGTGGTACTAGAGTGAATGCTACCAGATGTGCTACTCACCAATGCTCCTACCGACTGAAAATTGAACCTGCATAGTTTCCCAAAGCGGACTCTAATCACTTTGGCCGAAGTGATGGAAGCTCCCCTGGAATGCATGAATACCTGCCCTCCTGAGAAAGTGACGTCAAACCCCTTCTCCTCTATAGCAGACACTGAAATCAAGTTCTTCATCCCCGGAACATACAAAACATCCATGACCTTCAAAGGAGGCAAAGACTCCCTCTCAAAGGTCACAGTCCCCACACCAACAACTCTCACAGTGCGGTCATCTCCTAGTACAATCTCAATATCAAGTGCCCTCTCTGCAAGCTCTGAAAAGAACTCTCGTGCACCTGTCATATGGTAGGAAGCCCCATTGTCTATGAACCACACATCGGATGATGTACTCCTACTAGATGTAGAAGTAATAAATGCAAAGTCCTTGTCAAATTGTGAAGCAAACTGCTCCACCTCTGTTGAAGCTGCAATAACCTTCTTCCCCTTGTTCTTCCTCTGAGGACATGTAGCATCATAGTGTCACATTTTGACATGCCCAACATTTGACTTTGGACATATCTGTATCTTTCTTATTCTTCTTCTTCTTTCCCTTAGCCCCATCTGATGAGGCCCCTTTCTTGGCCTTCCCTTTGTTCTTCCCCCTAGCTATCAAGGCTACATCCTCCTCATCTTCTATCTTCACCCCACCACTGCTAGTCATTTGTATCTCATGCTACACACAATCATCCCAAAATCTGTCCCAATTGGGAAGATTCTCCCTAGAGGTAACAACATCTCCAAAGACCTCCCAAGACTTAGAAAGTCCAGCTACAACTATCCTGACTAACTCTGTGGGTGCAACTGCCTCACCAATAGCAGTCAAATCATCATGTATCTGTTTGCCCTACCAAGATAATGAACTACACTTTCATCCTTTGTCATCTTGATGTTCTTCAATTGTTATTTGAGTACCATCTTCCTGCTCTCATTGGTACTCTGATAGAGAGTGGTTAGAGTTGTCCACATCTGATATGCATACATGTTTCCTCTCACTTGAAGGACCACATGATCTTTCAGACTGTCCATCAAAATCCTTTTTGCTTTTGCATTATTTTTTGTGAATTCAGCAAGTTCCTCTGCAGCAGTAGGAGGTACAACCACTTGCCACACTATGTCCCAAATTGTTGCCCCCTCAAACACTATCTGAATTTTGTCCTTCCAAACGGCTTAGTTGGATATCCCATCTAGTCTATCCTCTATCCTTGAGAACATGGCCATGACTACTGTCCAAAATTTACAAAACCAAGAAAATGGAGAAATGAACCTTCCAGCACACCTTGTTGTCCCAAAAGTTCAGTCTGTGTGAAATTTCATCTTGTTGTCCCAAAATATCAGTTTGTTGTCCAAACTAAGTTTGTTGTCCAAAGTTCAAACCACTGTTTGTTGCCCCAAACTATTGTCTGTTGTTCAAATTGCAATTTTCAGCCGATAGCTCCGATACCATGTTGAAATTTGATGACTAAAAAGTTTCTTGCAATCCCAACCCGCTTTTAATTTCACCTTATCACTTTCATTCAGTTAAATGCCCTTTCCCATAAACATACATTTAACATATAGAATTCTGGAAATGAAATTTTCAAATTAAAACACATGGGACTGTCAACACATGTTCAAAATAAATATGGGCATAAACAGACCAACAACACACATTAGAGAGCTCTTCAAATTTATTTATCTTTCAAGTTCAGGAAAAATACATTTGCAAACAAAACAAAACAGCAAAATACAACTTATCTCTTCAGCGCAAATCTCCTTGAAAACCATGCTCATTTTGTCTCAATTTCCATGCCCACTTGAAGCTGAAAATATGTATTGTACATACTCTGTTGTATGGATTTCGTACAGACTATACAAATGTCCGTACCGCGTTGTATGGATTGTACAGATTATTTAAAAAAAAAACTCAAAAACTTCTCTCAAACGGCGTGCAACTCACAGCATTAAATGTTGTTTGTATTGTACCTTCCGTTGTCTTCTATGCTTGATTTCCATGCCCAACTTTGCCCAGAAATCACTCCTTCAACTTGCTGCAACAAATTTCTCCTTCAGAACTTTTCTCCAGCTCTCAGCCTCCTTTCTCCAATCTGCTCATGAAGAATGAATGCAATCTCTCTTTTCTTTTCCCCCTTTTGTTTCTCTAAATAACTTTCGGGCAACCCTAAGATCTAATGGCTCAGATTCATTTAGATCAAGGGATGAGAATAAATGTGCATTTAATTCTCACTTTCTATTTTTTAACTCGCCCATTAAATAAAGTACCCACATTGTACTTCATGTCTAAAGTCACTTTTCACTTTATAATTTAACATTGATGTTATCACTTATAAAGTCACTTTCACTTTATAAAGTCACACTTAGGAAAAGAATTATTTTGGACACTTTTCCCTTGGTGGAGACTAACCCATGGGAAACCACTTGTCCAAGGTACATTAAAAATCAAACAGTAATTACATCCAGGCCCATGCAAAAAAATTGACTTTTGTAGCTTCAGTAAGATTTTTTTGACAACTCTTGTTCTCCATGAAATCTAATTTATAGTTAGTATCATACTTAAGACAAATACTTTGCACGTGTATAATATCCATTTTGACATGTTGCACATTTGGCCATATTGTATCCAAAACTTGTCTTTTAGATGGCATATCTGTATCCACCCTCACCTCCATCTTAGTGTGTCCATAATACATGCTCATAAATTAGATTCCCTTCGAGACAATGTTTCCATCCGCACTAAAAGCACATTTCCTATCAATACCTGAGGGTTTAAATGTTTAAATGCCAGTAAAAACCTGGAAACCAATGTCTATGACACATGGCTGATGAATCTTAATCAGTTATCTGAAAGCCAATATTTCTATTTGTTGGAATCGTGACAACAACTAAAAAGAAAATTTACTTCAAGTAAATATTTGGTAGTTTGTATTAATGTTGCATTAATCGTTATCGGGATAATATCGGCGCGAGGAAAAAATCAGAATAATCGGGAAAGAATCGTTTGGTACAAAAATATTCATTTTTTTCAATTTTTTTAATATCTAAACCATCTACAACATAAAATAAATACATTGACACATAAATATGATAAAAGAACTAATATATAAGATGTTTAATATCATATCTAGTGCTAAAATCACACATAACATTGAATGTCCTGAATAGTAAGTCCTAACTCCTGAGTCCCAACTCAGCCTCAAAATATCAACAAAAAATATAATAATGTATCTCATCATATCATAATGTCATATACAATAAAATGAAGAAAATAACTACAGTCTAATCCTATTGATTTCCTCTGTCCCTCTTGCGAGAAAATGCCACAGCTTTCCCTTTCCCTCTAGATGTAGATGATGGTGCTGGTGGAGTTGGTAGTGGAGTCTGCTATGCTCTAGAAGCTGAAGAACTAGAAGTAGGAGCTATAGGAGGTAGACCATGTCCTCTACTGGTGGCAGGGGTAGCCTGGGCAAGTGGTGTCACCTGGAAACATTACAATCTCCCAATCCTGAAATCGTGAAAAACTGATAAGTCTGCTGGATTTTGAATGAAATCTAAAATTCTACTTTCTCCATATGAAATCCAATGAGGCCGGAACCACTCTCAAACATCCTGAGTCATTTCATTTTCATCCTTTTACTTTAAGAATTTAGCATAACCATGAATAGCATATCAATACTAGGGCCTAGACTTGATCATTAAGCTGCCCCACCCAAAATTATTTGTTTCTTTCAAAAAAAATTGCATTTCAAACATTTAGCATCCCATAAAAAACCAAAAAAAAACATTATAAAACCTCGCTGCCAGAGACCCCCCACGATAATTTCGATCGTTATCGCGATAAATTCGAATTTATCGCAATTATTTCAATTTATCGTGATTATTTCAATTTATCGCGATATTATCGCGATTTTCACAACACTGGTTTGTATAATGGTGGAGGTTTATGTAACGGAGGCAGTTCATGTAATGCATGTAACAGTGCCATGTTAAAGATGCATCTTTGTAGCCCGAGAGGTGTATGTTATGTTGTTGTAAGCCTGATCTGAGAAGATTGTAATCTTCTTTCTTGAGCAATAAGAATACCCATACCTTGCCCTGGGGATATTCCTTCACATGCTGTCAGGGTTTTATCATGTAAATCTTTGTCTTGTCTGAATGCTTCCTTGTTATCTTTTTTGTTTCTTCTCTACATCTAAATTTTTTGTGTGGGTTCACAAATACCAACACTGTTAACCAGTACTTTTATCAATGGAATGCTTGTTGACCTGTAAGATGATGAAGGATATATTCAAGTCCTCTGAAAACTAATGTACCTGAATTTCTGAATCCCCTGATGAAGAGATCAAAAATCCTTAGCAAGTCAAACCAAATACAAAAAGTTGGAAATGGTGGGCCTTTGCCTATAAAATTACATTGCAGCAATTTGATGAAAGTAGTCTCTCAGGTCCCTGCCTTTTTTACTATGCTAACTACATACCAGATCCCCAGACCTATTATATTGCTGTACAGAATTTACTTCTGTCCTTACAAAATACATTAGACCCTTGGTCCTGCCACAACACAGAATCTGTCACTAATGTCAGATATATATAAACCAAAAAACAACCAAATGGAGACATGATAAACACCATTATTAAGGTGCCAATCATGTCCCAGGTGATGCTGCCATTTGTACTGTTTGTGGGGCTGCGAGTGATGCTGCCATTGGTTCTCAATTCTCCCAGGGCAGCACTTCATTCATTCAACGCAGTGTACTTCAATGTCTCTATCTTCAAGAAGGTAATATCTATTGCCACCACTGTTGCCAGATTCTGAAAATCTCCTTTCACTGTTTTTTGCCTTCATAAGCTCCTCAGACTCTCCCAACAGCTAGATTCCTGTTAAATTATGGTAAAATTTCTGATACACAGGTTGTTTTCAGAGAAAATTGAAACAACTCCATGAACGCAATGGAAAGCAGCATAAAGAAAAATGAAGTTCCACTAATGGAAGAGGTTATTCACTTTTCCCTGAAGTGCACATCAGAATATAAGGTTTCCTAAGCGATGCTTGACCTTCCTTATATTTCTTATTATATTTAACACACACAATTTGTTAAAGGAAAATGCACATACTTGAGTAACCACTACACCCAATACCCATCTTAATGGTCACAACGTCCAACACAGCACTGATCCCACCCAAAGACTATACAAAAATAGCATGTTGAGTCTTCCTCCAGCTGATTTGCTGAACTGAGGGAAGTTTGTACTTTGCATGTGTACCTTGCAACCATGCCCTATACATGATTTCCTGCATGTGCCATGTAACTGTCCTCATCACCATTCATCTGTACCCAACCTGTACATGATACCCTTCATGTGCCATATGCATGTCCACAGCAGCCTGCACATCTATTAATATATCCTGCACCAACAACAATTCCCTGTACCAGCATCTTTATGGATTGATTTAAGCACTTCAGCATTTCGAAAGAATTATTTGGTAAAAAGCCAGTGAGAAACGTGAACAATTCTTCACCTCCACGATTGACACAGTATCACCACAGACAAAGGAAATGAAGCACAGTTTCAAATAGGTTGTAGAGGCCATCAATTGAATGTCACAACAGCACATGAAAGTTCATGCAATCACAAGCCAAGAAAACCTCGATATGCAGAATTCTCAAGAAGCCAGCACACAGCCAAGTAGCATTGCAATGCATTTTTGAAGACTCAAGCTAAAGCCTAAAAGTTCAAGCTCCTCCAATATTTCCTCAATTCAATTGGGTTTCTTAGATTTTTTTGCTAGAAATTAATGAAATTGTGCATTTAAAAAGAAGCACTCCTACAGAGGGAACATAAGCCAAAGAGATTGTGTGGACATATGTACCTAGACTAGGACTACGAGCTTCCAGGTCTTAATCTGAAGCTAAAGAAAAGCCCACGAAAAAACAGAATAATTAAGTAATCAACTGCAGCTGAGAATTTCAGGTCTCCATCAGGAAAAGCTAGATGGGGATTGAGATGCCAATATCTCAGCATGTGAGCACCACCTCACCCAACAAGAAGAGGAATTCAGGCCTATTTCTTTATCTAACTGTATTTATAAAATCATTGCCAAAATTATTATTGTTCGTCTGAAACCAATCCTTTCAAGCAACATATCCAAGGACCAGTTTGGTTTCCTCGATGTTAGACATATTCATGAAGCTGTCGGGGTAGCTCAGGAGACGTTGCATAACATCAAAAGGAGCAGGAAAAAAAGCTTGATAGTTAAAATTGATCTATCAAAGGCATATGACAAAATTACTTGGCTTTACATTCGTATGTTGTTGATGCACCTACGTTTTCGTATCGGTTTCATCAATTGGATCATGGGATGCATCTCAAATGTTATTTTTGTAGTTTTGATAAATGGTGTAGCATCCCCCTTCCTCCACAACCAAAGAGGGCTTAGACAAGGATGACCTTTATCCCCTCTCCTCTTCCTATTGGCGGCAAAGGGCCTAAGTCAACGGATTCTAACAGCGAAACGAAGAGGTGAGTTAAAAGTAATAGAAGTAGCAATCAATATGTATATCACACACTTGTTCAGTAACTACTGTGCATCTACAAATGGTCACACATAAAGGTATGGTTGCATGTGCTCCTTCTTCCCACTTGGCTCAAAATTTCCCTCTACTGGAGGTCTTTCCTTGAGTGGATGTTTCCACTTGGTCTCCTCTCTGCTTCTCCAATTGTGGCTGCTCCACAACTTTTTGAGGTTGCATGTTGAGAGGTAATTCATGCTCCCTCTCAACCACCAAATATCTAGTCTTTGCCTTGCTCCTCAAGGCTTTGCATGCATGAGCTAAATCTGATCTACTCATACTGTTGTTGCTACTGCTATGTCATTGCTTCTGCATTGCTGCTACAACTACTGCAATAACGAGTCTAATCTCCCCAGATCTTGAAATACTAGCTTCCATAGGGTTGCTCCCTTTGAAACTAGACTCCCTCTGAGACTCAATCTCCCTGTGGGAAATCTCTCTACTCTTCATTCTACCAATATCAATGATCAAAACTCATATTTGTGTCACTAAACATTGGCTCATTGATCTGCCCACTAGCAAACTTCTTGCTCCATTAAGAAGTTTGCACATAGGGTCTTTTGGATCTACCCTAGACTAGAGCTCCATCAATCTGCAAGGACAACTTTGAATTCTTCTCTTCTATTGTTATTTCAGCTTCCATACCATGTAGAAATTTCTACAAATCTAGCTCTAATACCATGTAGAAATTTCTACAAATCTAGCTCTGATACCATGTAGAAATTCATTGTATATTCAAACTGCAGATTGTAATATGCTAAAACAGACTTGAATCTACTCTACTCGTCAGCGAAAACAATTAAATGATCGCGAAATCACAACGCATACGAGAGAGAATTCAATCAACACATAACAAAATGATTTTCTGAGGAAAGCCACAACGAAAAAACCCTGCTATCTATATATTGCATTAATCAGAAAACATGAGAAGATTACAATGCTTTACTCAAGCCCGAGCAACCTCTGCACTATCTCTATTTATCTCACTACCAACATGTGCACAAGCTTCTCTTGGCACACCTTTCTCTCACAAGCTCCACGCACAAACTTGTGCTTCCTATTGGCTTGGGATCACCAACTCGTGCTCACCAAAACAATGATTAAACTTGTGCCTTCATTCCTCCTTTTAAAGGCAATTTGAATGGCTAAAATTAGTGAGTTTTCTAATTAAGGAATGATTTATTTTAGGCTTTCTTCTTATTGCATGCACTATCTGTTTAATTTAGATGATTTTACAACTGATAGTACATTGTCTCTAAACTCCAATCTCAACTGGGTCTTTCTCTGATCTGACATGCATGAGTTAATTATAAGTTAATCTTCAGTTTACTAGTTGAGCAGTGCTAGTTACACCCCACTACTACAGGTTACACACCACTACTGGATCTCCCACTAATTCCTCCATCAGTTGAAACTAATTTAACTGAATTTAACTCAGTTAACCTGAATTAAATAATTACAACTCAAAAGAACTCAACCTGGGCCCCTAAAATTTAGGAACCACTCTACATGACTCAGATAAATTCCCAACTCGAATTAACCGAGCCAACTAAGTCAAATTAACTCAATTAACTATTACAAGTTGCTATGAGAATTAGAATTACAATTTAATTCAAGGACAAATTAAATTAGGATTTTCTTCTTAATGCTATTTGCTGAATATAAACCCTGCAAATGGTGACAATGTTTGAAGACAAACTCTGAGTTGGTATTTGTCCTTCAACTCCAAAAAATAATCCAGTATCCAATCTTTAATTACTGTTGCTGAATATAAATCTCGTTTAAAATTTCTCCATAGCGGATACTAGAGCCTAACAAAAATTACAGTATCTTAAAGAAAAAGCCTGGTCATGAACTACATTGAAAATCAATATCATGGTTTTCACTATGCCATAAAAAATGCGTTGTTATATCCCCCTTCCACAAGAGTATGCTTCCAATTTTATTAAAGAAATAACCACCAAATACAGACCATTTTATGAAAACATTTAATGACTTTTGAAACAGAGAAAATAGGAGCTCCAGTCAGTAACTTTTGTGGTTATAATCGAAAACTAATCAAATTATCTTTAAATTTACATGAATTTACATTTTGACATCCATAAGATGATCAATAATTATCAATTCTTCTTGCAATTCCATAGCTGTTTTATGTTGTTTTCACACAGCTCTGTTATATATTCATTTTCATGCAAAACATGGTACGATATGTACTACATCTCTAAATGCACCTACATAAGTAAGATAACCGAGATCATCTCCCAAAGCCCTAATCAGTCAAATAACCTAGTAAATCCGCATTTACATAATATCGGTGTGCAAGTACAATATGTGTGCATGTGTGGTGATAATTCGCAGGTCTTCATAGAGGCAGCATCTCCATCACATTTACCCAATTAATGGAGATCTGTCATTAGCACTTCATGAGGCTCTAGAACTAAGAAGAATTCTGATTTCCATTAAGCCGATCAAAAGGGTTATATGAACAGGAAATCTCAGCTGATTCTACACAACTGAATTTTAGCTAGAAAGAAAATTAACATAAACTAGGCAACAAAGAACATAATCTAAGCCTCACCAATGTTACTCAGGACCACACCAAAAAGACCATTAACAGAAAAATAAATGTCAATCGTATTTTACTTGATAGAAGATGAGTTAACATATGAAATTACCTTGGCTGTCTGATAATCAACTACTTTCTTAGCAGTCAAATCATTCTTGTTACCAACAAGCAACTTATTCACATTTTCACTTGCATAGCGATCAATCTCATTCAACCATTGCTTGACATTGTTGAAACTCTCCTGGTCAGTAACATCATATACCACCTGCCAGAACAAACAGATAAACATCTAATTATGGAAAATTTTAGTTGCAGCATAATATGAAAATTCAGTAAATCTAATAGCTTGTTTTAAGTAACTGCTAGTACAAAATAATACTCTGACAAATGAAAATCAGCAAACTCCAGTAAAAATTTAAACAAAGATTATTCATCATATAAAAAGATAAGCTATTTGGTCTCTGCCAGGTTCATGTTGATCACCAGCATGGTAACTTGTGTTTTGTCAAGGTAAGAATTTTAGTTTGTGCCAGTGTAGCTTCTTAGGTCCTTTAGGTTCTGGCTTTCAATTTGGTGAACAGTACTTCTAGCCCCTAGTCTGGATTGTGGCAACAGCCCATCTGCTCTCACCTTTTTTTTAACATGCCCTGTACTGTGTATCTTTTTCTTTTAATAGAATTTTGAAAAAGATATTATAATGTCCAGCAACTATTCTATGAACACTAGGAATGTTAACAAATGAGGAGTTGATAATATCGAAAGACATAGCTACCAAATAGAATCTGAAACAGTGGACCTCAAAAAAAAAGTACCATTAATACAATTCTCCCAAACCCTACAGAATATTCTTCATACTACCATTTCTGAGCTCCAACCAATCCCATCTTTCTTCTCAACATTATGACAATATTACAACATACATAAATTATCCAACACCTTGATTGTGAGAAAAACTCAACTGAATGGAAAAAGTTCTGAAGCTTATTGCACCATTATTAACCCAAGGAAGGTGTGCTTCTTGTCTTTCCCCAAGCATAATGCTGGAAATATCCATTCCATAAGTTTTAAGTGGTTAATAGCATATGTAGAAAGCCACACTGATCCCCCTTTTTTTAGTGAGTTCGCATTTAGTGTGACTTCTGTTGAGTGATTCAAATATTGCATTTCTAGCTGGTAAAAATATTTGATTAGTTATGGACTTGCATGTAACGTGATGGCTCTCAACCTCTCTTAACGTTACCTTTCAGCTTCTGTGTTCTAAATGATGTTCGATAAATCCTCGAAAGATATCATTCTGGGCTTAGAGTGGAGGTTGTTATTTTGTCATCCCTTTATTCATACTTTTTAAAACTCTTAGAAATATGCTATCGCCCCTCATGTTCCTTGTTTAGAACAGTCAATCCAGGAGCTACACAACCTAATGCATTGCTTTTGTCAGTAAAGCATGGTAAAAATTCCTCCCAATAGTCCCAACATGACGACTTCCGTATATGGTAATGCATTATACTAAAATGGAATCTTCAATGCATCAATCAACGGTCATATGATGTGATTAGCAATAATTCTAAAAGGACAGGTGCGGCCTGACCACCCAGTGAAGTCAGTTTTCACTGTCATTCAATTCCACAACAGTTATTATTTGCCTCATCTTCATATTCTAAAACACATGTTTGACACACTCTACATCCAACTCCTGTTATGCATCATAATCAATTTTTGTGTGATTTTTTGAAAGCTTAATTCCAAATTCATACCGTTCGATGATGTTAGCATACAGAAGGCAAGTACACAAGGAATCCATTGACAACAAATATCAATAGACTGTGCATTCAAGATCTATCTTAACTCCAGATCTATCAAGCACCAAGACAGATCAAATTCCTATAGGTAAAGTTTCACCTTTTTCAGAGTGCAAAACTTAAGGAAAGGTTTGCACCTCAATGGATTTATCATTTAATCCCTGTCAGCCCTTAATAGATCCTGAGTTAAGATGGATCTAGGCTGTTTTTAAGTTTACATGTTGAGTTTGAGCAAATTATAGATAGGTGTATACAAATTTGGTTTTTCAGCTGACATGTAATCTCTTTTTAGTTATTGTTGTCTTTTAATTTCTTTTATTATCATATCCATTTTCGTTATGTTATGCTGCAACATCTCCCCCATAGGCAGTAAAGCACCTCTCAGCACAACAAGGACATCAAACTTAATATTCTAGTCACATTTTTTGAATAAGTACCGCTAAGGTATGCTAATTCCATTACTTGAAAAAAATGCACATGCAGGGTAGCCCAAAGCTTCTTTAGAGTTAAAGCTAAAACTACAAATTGTTAATATGAGAGCTCACATGCAGAGGAACTGGACAGGAACAGAAATTTCCACCATGCACACCATCAAAAATTCCCACATAATGACTGCTACAGGTCTCAAAAGATTTTGTTTGACTAAAATAAACGACACAATCACCGGATAGACATTCATCATAGAGAGAATAAATCTGTGAATCAGCTCTACCGCCAAATTTGATGGATGTTTGCAAGAGAACCCCCATCTTTCCCAAACTGACACAGTTGCAAATACAAGCTAGCATAAGATGCACTGACAACGGCATACCTAACCAGAATCGTAATGCTGATCTAGCCTGGAACCCAGACCAAATAAGAAACTGAAGTTAACAGGGATGGATCAGTTTCCGTTACATGTAGATGACCCAAATGAAGTAAAACGCATGCATTCTATGACATCACATAAATCAGCAATACGATTGGAAATCTAGCTGTACTTACAATAATACCATGAGCACCGCGATAGTAGCTACTTGTTATTGTTCTGAACCGCTCTTGTCCCGCGGTGTCCCACTGTAATCGAACAGCTTAGTCAAGAGATATGCCATAAATATCTTTATTACCATAAGCACAACAAGCACAAACAGTTTTACTGCAAAATGCCGAATGACTTCAATGGAACAATCTACTTCCTGTTTTAATTATATTTAAATTTTAGAGGAAAACAGCAGAAAGGGAATACATGCATTCCACCAAAAAATAAATAATAGATAACATGCAATAGCAAGACTACACAATCCAAAATTCATGGCGTTGCTTGCTCACAATTTGAAGTTTTATTGTCTTTCCATCCAATTCCACTGTACGAATTTTCTGTACAAAACACAATTGATAATAAATAAGCTCTGCACAACACCAAATTTATACATCTGGCAAAGCCACAGTATTAAAACATTTACAATCAAAATGAAGCTTTTAAAATAAATCAGCAACTAAGATCACTTACAAAATCAACACCAATTGTACTGATATAGCTCTCCAGATATGAATCATCCTACAGTCAATTTGTAATAATAATTAGTATGACTGTCTTGAGATGTAGCTACCTTAATACGACAGTTTTGATCCCCGCGTAAATAAACCACATAATGGAATTGCTGCGGAGAGGGATCTTTCCATTTATGTAAACAAAATTCCTTGAATGCAAGATGGCAAAAACTGTGCCAATTCAAAACCTAGCATTTAAAGGCAACAAAGAAAGGGAAGGTAGTTGAATATTACCGCAAACCTCAGAAGAAGACAGGATTTTCCAACACCAGAATCACCAATTAGCAAAAGCTTAAACAAGTAGTCACTGCAAAGAATAGGTACGTCAAAGTTAGGACAATTTGGAAGTATAACTTCATTTCAGATCAAAATTATGAACTTACAAGAGGGACTGGTTGTTCCCGGTACATATGCTATGCCTCTAGTAAAATATTTGATCAGCCTAACGCCAATGCATTGACAAAGTATGATCTTCCAACAAACTTAGACATCCTTATCAAAGTGCCTTGCATTTCCAGTTAATATTTAAATTAGCAAGCAATGTCTATTGGCATGCTTTATTGCTTCCGCCAATATTTCCTCCAAAAGGAAATCGACTCGACACTATGTGGATCTTGAACCCTCAAACGGGAAAAAATATTTAAAGAAAGTTAGATCGCAGTAATTTTCAAAGATCCCTTTAGGAACTAGGGCGAATAAAGCATAAGATTGACGCTATAACTCAAATTCGTTGTATATGCAGAAAAATACATACCAGATACCGTAAATTCCAATGAATCATATGCTTTAAATGCAACCAATGGCATAAAATCCAGGTCCATTTACACAGAAAATATATTTAACTACTTCAAATTCCAATACAAATAGCTCGCTAAAAACGTAAATCTTAAGTTTCTGATACTTACTATTCAGGATTCATGGTGGAAATTTGAAATCCTCCGAAAAGGTCACCGAAAAGATAAAAATCGACCCGCAGATCCACTAATTTCTGAGAACTTTAAGCCACAGAAGTCCAAATGGCCCTCAATTGCAGGGCTAGAGGGCTTCGAACGGTAGATCTCGACTCGATTTTGAGTGATTTCGATCAGCAATTGATAGAATGCTGGGGAGCCAACTGATTTGCAAGAGATTGAATCTTTCCGCCTGCGCGAATTTGAAGAAATAAGGTGCCCAGGGCGATGGCCACGTGGCATCCACCGTCGTCTTCCGGTTGGACGAACAAGGAACTGAGTAAGCAGCGGAAGAAAAGTGGAGAACGTGGACAAAATAAAATGTTTTTGTTTTTTACGATATTTTTAGGGGGCCATTTACACGTTTGAGAAAAGTTGGAAGACGTTAGATGGGTTTATACGTAGATATATTCTGTTTTATTTTACTATAATTAAAAATTAAAATTAAAATTAAAAGGCACAGTATATAAAAGTAAAATTGTATGTAATTTTTTATTTTTTATTACTCTGAATAATCTTGATAACTAAGTTTTGAATTAAAAGGTGGGGATTAAGATTCATTAAATAACTGGTTTTTTATTTAAATTATAGATATGAGTTTTGTAAAGTCTTTTTAATAGATTTTTAGAAATATTTACGGAGGAAAGTTTAATATTCATTTATTTTATTTTATTTTTAGAGTAGTGGTTCGTTTAGTAAAGAATGGAAAATCTAGCACGATTTCGATGAAATTTGGTATAATTTTTTGGAAATCCAAGTTACAGTGGTGAAGTTTTAGAATTTTGGGTGCCCCAAGGGTTTTTGTTCTTACTGTCAGATTTTTTGAAGAAAACAATCATGGATTTTGACGAAAAATTCACCTTCCGAGCAAAATTGTCACCTCGTTATATAACACTTTGGCTTATTCTTTATTCAAGCCTAAGCTTTGGAAGAGGTTTGTGGATGATACATTCATCAACTCGCCTCATGGTTGTGAGAAGTTAGATTTATTCCTTCAACATCTTAATAACCTTTCAAGCTCCATTAAGTTCACCATGGAGACAAAGATTAATGGTAGCCTTCTAATGCAGGGGCATCCGGACTTAGCCATCAATGTGATTGTATGTTCACATGTTGTGGCTAACAAGAGATGAATTTATTGACCTGAGTGGTCAAAATCAGTTTTATTAGAGAGGGTTGAACCTCTCGAATTGATCTTTATTTCAATTATTGTAACAATTAAATCATTATATTATTTTTAGAATAGGAGATAAGTGTTAGGATAGGTGTGTATCAGAGCTTGAGAATAGGGATTTAATAGTTGAGCTAATAAAAATAGAGATTGAGTTGTCAATGTTGTTAGGATAGGATTCAATCCATAAAAGAAAGGAAAAAAATGTAATGATAGATTGGAATGAAATAGGAGAGTGAGTAAGCGAGAAATTGAGAGAGAAAGATAGGATTTGCGAGTGAAACAGAGGTCAGACAAATTGTTGTAATCGAGCGAGAGGGCCAAGACTCTGTAACTTCTACGTTATTGAATAATTGATTAAGTGTGGTGTTGCGTGTTATTCCTGGTGCAAAATTTCTCTTAAACCTATGTATTGGCGTTCTGTACCCTAATCAGGTATTGTTTCCCATTTATGTATTTCATTTATAATTACAGCCAAATAGTGTTAAGAGTTAATACCAAGATTAGGCGCTAAATCTTATTAAGCACATTTATTAAAGGTTTTGTATTAAGCACGTGGGTAGTATTTAGAAAATAGTGAGTGGTATATCGCGTGGAAAATAAATGGTAAATGGTATTTTTCCAAATTGCACGATTAACCTAAGCTAGTGACATGTAGCATGGGAAAACCACTTTTCTCACGCGTTCTCGACCTGATATCGATCGTGCTAGAAAGCGCACGATATTGTGCGACAGACGTTGGATCGGACGGGATAGATCAATGGTGGAGATCGACCGAGCTAGTTGGCACATGATACGTCGCGATATCTGTAGGATTGGTAAACAAATCGACAGTGCAGATTGAAGCGCTCGGGAGTGGAAAAGTCAGTGGGACCAGCAGTGATTGGTTAGCTTGGTGGGACCCTCGAAAGGAAATACACGTACAGAATCTTATTAACGAGCAGTTGATTGGTTTTTAAGTGAACCATTAGTCTAATTGTAAGACTACCACATCAATTTTGGTAACCATCCACATCACGTTCATTTCCTTGACGTCCTCATCTCCAAGAAAAATGATGGCTCTTTCTCTCACCAAGTATTTTGGAAGAAAACCCACACAGAGCAATGCCTTCATTCTAACTCCTATTATTTTTTGGCTCAAAAGGTTGGTGTTCTCAACACTTTGGCCACTCGTGCTCTTAGGATCTCTGATAAAGATCGCTTGGATGATGAGAAAACCCATCTCCTTAAAGTTTTTCAGGATAATGGTTATAGTTTGTCCCAAGGTAGCAAAGTTTTCTTGAAGGCTAACAGAGGTCCTAGATTAAAAAAAGATCAAAGAGATTTAGTTTCTGATGTTTAGCTTCCCTTTATCCAAGGTACCACTAACAAGATTGCTCAAATTTTAAGGAAGCATAGGATCTCTTCTTCTTTTAGACCCCTAAATACTATTCGTAGCTCCCTCAGATCTGTCAAAGAACAGTTGGATCCAAAAGACATGAAAGGTGTTTATTTAATCCCATGTTCCTGTGGGACCCCCTACATTGGAGAAATTGACCGCTCCATAAATCGAAGAATTCATGAGCATGCGGCTGATATCAAACATTGTAGGGCTCGATTCTCAGCTTTGGTGGAACATGCTGACAAAACTAAACACCACGTTTATCTAGAAGATTCTTGTGTTATTGTCAGGATCAACCACTTTCATCATTGTAAGTTTAGGGAAGCTATCAAAATTGAAAAGAGGTCTATCACGCTGAATAGGGATGATGGGTGGAAAATTAGCATTTGTTGGATCCCCTCTCTTTTTCCCTAGGTTTATGCCCTTCCCCTTCTCCTTTCTTTCTTAGTGTTGTTTTTCTCTTCCTTTAGATTGATTCCTTAGTGTTTCCTTTTCTTTATTTCCTTTTTTTCATTGTTCCCTTGATTTCATGCTTTCCCTTTTATTATTATTATTATGATTATTATTAAGTAATAAGGCTAAGTCTTACCTTTTATTTATTTATTTTTAATATTAGTATATATTTATCATTACATGAAGATGTGGTCTAGAGTTGGTGAAAGGAATAATATATTTTTTATATTTTTTGAAATTAGTACTATTATATCCAAATATTAAGAATTAAGCCATAGAAATAATATTAAATTATTTTGATATTATATTAAAATATTAAGAAATTTTTGATATTATATTAAATACTAAGAAAAAATTATTAGAGAGAATTTTTAGGATAAGATTTAGTAATTTTTTTTTGGGGAATTATTATTTTTATTTCAAATTATTAAGTCAAAGTAATAATTTCAAATCAAATAATAAATTATGTCAAAATAAAAATAACATATTTTTATTCTGACTAGTTTTAATATTTTCTTCTTATATTAATCTTTAACGTCTATTTTGACTATTTTATTGTTTCCTTCATTGTTCATTTCTCTGACCGTTTTGCATCCCTACATTATATATAATGGTTGTTAGGTCAGTACTTTCATCCAAGTCCTTATGATGAACCATACTTAGGGGTTCGAAACGCGTCGACATCAAAAATTGAGATGTGATTTATCGGAAGTATTCTCTCATAACATTATGAATCACAGAATTTTGCATTCTGAAAACACCTTACTTTATTTCCTAAAGGAATGGATTCCTCAATTTTCATGACCCTTACAATTGTTGATTGACCTCATTCTAATCACTGACATTATTCAACATTGATTCCTCCAAAAAGTTCTAGCGCTTTGATATTGATTTGGTGTCTTTTTCCTAAAGAATGAGCTTGTGCATGAGGACAAATAAGCTGTAAATGTCTTAGAACTTCACATATTTGGCATTTGAATGTTGTGTTCTCATGATCCAAACCTTAGTGTATTTAACAATTTTCCATTTGAGGATGATTTTGTTCAAAAGGCCCTTACTATGATTTATCTCAATACAATGCTAACATACATGCAAAATCCTACAATGGGACTCTCAATATCTAGTTATATGAGTATCCAAAATATTCATAATATCCTCAAAAATTGATAAATTTTAGAAATGTAATGGAAAATTACTAAAGCAAACTCAAACTAACATTCTAGTAACTAATGCCCATGGGGGTAGAGCATGCAGTGATAGGGTGTTCCGTTAAGGCACTTCGTAGTGTAAAGGTCATCGATTTGAAACTTTGTGGGAAAAAATCCAACCATACTAAGGGTTGGTGTGGCTCAAGTTGGTTGTGATCCCCATGTGATTTTGACGGTGTAGATGCCCCTCGTTTGTGGCTACTCAAGCCATAGGTTAGGCGTGTTAGTCCTCTAAGGATTCACATAACCCGACAAACAAAAAAGAAACATTCTAGTAAATAACATAGAGTTAAGATCAAATTTTAAGAACCATGAGGTTATAAAATGTCCCCATGCTTCCCCAAAACAAAGGGCGCTCTTCAAATACTTTCTGATAATTAACATGTGTAACACTAAACAATAGGGGGGAAACATTAAAGCAAAGAGAGATCTTGCAATTCTTTGTCCAAGTCAAATAATCCACTAGTACAACACCAATGTATGAGGTCAATACACATTCAATCTAAAAATAAACACCTCTTTCAAATATTGAATATAGATGGGTTATCGATGATATTGATCTCCACCAATGACACCTCTTCAATTTGATCCACTATATAGACAATAAGAATAATAGATTGCAAAGTATTTGGAATGGTATATAGGTTTTTTACTGCATCACTAAATGACACAAGTTTTGACATTGAAGGCACCCTAATGCCCACCACTCCTCCCTACAATTGCAACTCTAAAATAAGGGTTGAATCATTAACTATGTGATATGAACCATGTGCCTAAAAAAGGATAACATGCCAATAATTACAATCCATTTCGAGGGGAACCTCCTTTTACAATGAATACAATGTATAATACAATATGAGATGTGATCCTAAGAAAGGGTCTCCATGGTATATATATAGGAGACAAAGGGTACAATTGTAATGAAAGGGTAGAATCAAAGATTTTGGCATACACAACAACAAAAATGCAACAACTCGATATCTAGGGTTTAATAAGGGATTTTAGGGTTAGCATGAGGCCTGTCTAGGGCTTACCATACCCCTCCTCTTCAAACAAAGTTGTCATCAACACTTCACTAACTATGAGTGTTTCTACCCCATGTCGCCTCTTTTATTGGTAGGTTCTTCCATTTTATGAGGTACTCAATAATTGCTCGATATTTTAGCTACTCAATCCTTATTTAAAGGATTGTTTCTAGTTCTAGTTTGACTTTCTCTTTATCATTAATCTCTAATAAAATAATTTGGATGGAGATATTGTCATCAATTGCCTTCTTTAGGCAAGAAACATGGAAGACTAGATATACATGTCAAGATATAGGCAACTCCACTTTGTAAACCATATTTCCAATCCTCTACAACACCTTATTGGGGCGATAATACCTCGGTGTTAATTTATGTTATGAACCTTGAGTCTTAAAAAATGTTAATAAACCAATAATTTCTATCCACTTTGAGGGGAAAGCTTCCTTTTACAATGAATACAATGTATAGGACAACATTTGATCATCCTAAGACTAGGTCTCTTCAATGTGTGTGTGTGTGTGTAGGAGACAAAGATACAATTATAATGAGATGGTACCATAAAAGGTTCTAACAGACATAACAATATAACAATTGAAATGTAATAACCCAATATATAGGGTTTAGTAAGGAGATTTAGGGTTAACATTGGGTTTATATAGGGCTTAATAATTTATTTGGACACATACACCATAAACCATCTTTTTTTGTAACCATCATCATTGATGAAGATAAATCACTTTGGCTAGGTTAAATGATGCCAACCTCTAACATTTTTTGAATTAGATGTTCAATCTCACTCTTTTGTGCATATAGATACTTGTCAGGGATAATGTTAGGTGGTATACTTCTAGGTTGCAAATGAATAGCATGGTCATGATCTTGAGTAGGTGAAAGGCCTTTATGTGTCTCTCTGAATACCTTGGAATGATTATTGATAACCTTTTGAAGATCCACTAGAGTAGAGGATATAGATGTTTGAGCATCTAATAAGAACAATTGTGCAAATCCACCATGGTGTCCCTTTTTGAGTACTTTTGTCATGTTATTTGACCTTATCACTTTAGAGGGTTTCCCTTAGATACCTCTAAGCTGAATTTCCTTACCTTCTAAGGAAAATCTCATAAAAAGATCTTAAAAATCAACGGCCACTTTTCTCAATGATTGCAACCATTAGACCCCTAATACAACATCAATACCATCCATTTGGATTGTAATCATGGGACTATCCAACAAATACTCTCCCATATTCAACTTAATACTCTGCCACTTCTTTAAACAATTATGGTACCTCCATTTGCAATCATTACTTGAAATTCTAGTGCTAGAAATAGAAATCAATTAAGAAGTTTTTCTAATTTGTAATTGATGAAGTTAGGGGTACTACCATACGAATCAACATTATTATATTTTTCTTTTTGATATATACTTCTATCTTGATGGTTTGTGGAGTATTGATGCATGTCAATGCATGCCAAGAAATTGTTGGAGTAATCTCTTCTGGCTCTAGATCTTATGATGGTTCCAATTCTTGATCTTCTTCCACTTCACGGTCTATTTAGAATACCTTCTTCTCATCGCATTTATGCCCCTTAGTATAGTTGTTATCACAATTGAAAGACAATCCTTTTTCTCTTCTTTCATCCATTTGTTGAGGTGTCAACCTTGTCGGTTAAGTGAGGTTAGGAGCGGAGGCATAATGTTCTCTATAGTTGTTAGTGACCACTATTCTAGTAGCCATATTTTTAGTTTAACTTTCCTTTCCCGATTGAAAGGATGCTCTATGGATTTAGGTTCAAAGAGATGCACCTCATGTTGGATGCTTTCCATTAAATTTCTCATAAAGAGGTATGAAAAATTGTCCTTTGAAACGTTTTTACCTTGAGACTCAACTTTTGGAATTGTTGAATGTGCTTTGTAATTAAATTTGTTTGCCAAAGATTTACCAATTTACTACATAATGTATTGCTCTTAATATCCCTATAATGTGATAACAATGCCTCCATAAAAATGGACCAAGATACAATATAATTATTTTTCTTGTCATAATGTCATTGATACCATACAAATTGATTATGTTCTAAATACATGGATGCGATATTTACCTTTCTATAAGGTTGTCACTTGGTGTAGATCAATGTATTGCTCCATTTGAATTATCCATGCCCTAGGATCATCATCATCAAAATTCCTCATATCAAGCTTCGAAATGAAGAAGTTCCTTAGTTATGTATTGAATCCATGATAAAGTGGATCTTGAGAAGATGAATCATGATTTTGTGATTCACTATTTTTGCTCTCTAATTGTTATAAAATACTCCCCTTATGTGATTGAGTTTCAACACAATTGTTCTCTATATTTTCATTATTTGTTTGGATCTTCATATCACTTTTAGGAAGACTCTTCAAGAGACGCTTTTCCATTGAAATCATGTATTATTTCTATTTCTTCCTTGTTTTCCGTCGTCATTCGTTCTAGAATTTTTAATTGATCCTTGTACCAGTGATAATTGGCTTTCCAAATTGGTTACCTGATATGGGACATACTCAATTTCCTTATGAGTCATGTATGAGCTCTTTTGAGGTTTAAGTGGTGAAGTAACTTTTGAATCACCCTTAAGATCCACGTGAGTGAATAATAATGCTCCTTCAGTGATAATCACATAGGAGAAAATCTTGTTGATGTGTTTCGAACCAACTAGTGTGGTTCATCTTCAGGGCAAGATGAAGAACTAGATCTTAGCATTAAATTAAATAGATGTTGAGATATATTTACTAGCCATTATAATATAACAACTAGTTTGACTCAAGAATTAGTATTAATAATAATAACAATAATAAATTATTAAAAGTTGGAAAAAAGGAATAAATTAAATTAATTGTTATTAATAATATTGTTTTAATTAAAGAAGGTCCTAAAAATGGTGTGGTCAAATACAATAAAATACAATATAGAAAAATCTAAAAAAAAAAAGAATAAGAATGGAATTAATTTTATTTTTTTCTAGATAAAGGCTAATATATTAAATAAAAGTAAAAATATTTACAGAGAGAGGATTTTAACCTCTGAGGGGGTCGCTACCTGCCCTCTTTCAAAAATTCTTGCCAACTTCCTAGAATATGGCTATTACAGACAAGATTACACTGACTTTTAACTTTTACAAAAAATCCATAAAATTGTTGATATGTTTCTTGTTTGATTCTTGCCAAAACATCTAATCAAATATCGTTTAAAGACTGACATATACAGCCACCTGGGCTTACAACGACACTTGGACATAGACAAACTTAAACAGACAACTGGACTAAGATAAAACAAACAAACAGACACCTGGGCATAGTCTCCACCGTAAGACGCCTGGACGCACATCTGAGCAAAAATGCAGAACATACTGAAGGCGATGCAGGCTCAGTCCTTCGGAGGCAGGCCGAATTCTTCGTCTGGAGTCAAGTTGACCCACTCCACCATAACATTATCCTCAACGTCAGTAGCGCTTCTGCCTGGTGGGAGAACCAGGTGAAGAATGTTTCGGAAACGCTCTGGCTCGCGGTTGATGACAGGCTCCTGAGCAGGCAGAGTTGGGTTCTCTGTTTCCTTCTGTTCGAGCATCTCCATTTCCTTCTGATCTGTGACATTGAGGACCGCCCCCGATGGGCTTCCTGGACTGCTGCTAGTCACCTGGACATTCGAAGGCTCAGAGGAAGGATTATCCGAGCTAATTTGCTCCTCTTCCTCCTCAAAGATCACCATTACCAGAGCTGAAATTAGAGGCTTATTAAGCCTGCTTTTAAATTGGAAACGCGCCGAGTGGAAGGAGCTGTTCAGGGAAACGCCTGAGCTATTCGAGGCTGGAGATGAAGGCACAGCCGGGGCAATGGATGGGCCCAAGTTGTCTGAAGGCGGAGAGTGAGGTGGAACAGTGGATATGGGAGTAATGGTGTGCAGAGCAGAGCCACCTCTGCTGCAAGATCCTCCCCTGGATCTGGTGTTGCTACCTCGGCGCGGAGTGCCTCTCAGACGCGACATTTTCAAAATAAGGAGCAGGCCGAAGAACCACAGGTAAGAAGAGCGAGAAGGCAAATTGGGCGCAGACAGATTAAGCCGGGTAGCCTCCCTTATCCTTGACAGGCCAGAAGGATAATTGGCTGTGGAAGGCCAAAGGGGCAAATGAACAGGGGTATAACTAGGCTTCCAATAAGCTTTCGCCCCACCGAAACCCGAGTGCTGAAAGGACTTAATTCGGGCCGAATGCTGAGCTCTGAGATGCTCGCTGGTGCGCTCTCTGGTGAGCCAAATGAGGCACTCTGTTGTGCGAATTAAACCCTGTTCCATGTTCTTATCACTGTGTACATTAAACTCAGAATCGGACCAACATTCCCCCTACGTATTTACTCCACTGCGCAGTGCCATTACTATTATCTTCTGTCTGCAATTACTACGGGCAATGAATGCCTCAACCTCATATGCCATGAGCCGCCTGGAGCGGATGGAACCCTGGCCAGCTACCGTCATAGCATGTCCTGTCATGTAGACGTGTCATGAACACCCGCATCCGGGTGAATGGAATTAATTTTATTATTACAAAGAATAGTATCAATAAAAAGAAATAATAAAAAAATTTAATTATATTATTACTATTAATGTTATTAAATCAAAGTGAATGTCTTCTAGGACTAAAAAAAAATACAGTCAAACATAATTGTAAAAAAAAAAAAATAACATATTTTATTATTTTTTATTTTTAAATAAAAAAAACAATAAAAACCTAGGAAGACAGGGCACGGATCCAAAACCTTCTAATACTCCAACCATCGTATCTATTCATATTTATATATCTCCTTTCAATTTCCAAGGCCTCCCTAAACTTACAGTGATGAAAATGGTCAATCCTTGCAATGACCCTAGCCTCTTAAATGCAGATGTGATGATTTGTCTTTTCTACATGTTCTGCCAAAGCGGAGTAGTGGGAACTACCATGTTTGATTTCGGATGCATGCTCATAAATATTTTGATTTATTGATTGACCAGTTTCACCAATGTATGGAGTCCCACATGAGCATGGAATGATGTAAACACCTTTCCCATCTTTCGAGTTCACAGGGTCCTTTAATGATCTTAGGCAGCTTCAAATAGTGTTAAGGGGCCTAAATGTCTAAGGAACACTGTGCTTTTTTAGGATCCTTGCAATCTTATTCATGGTCCCTTGAATAAATGGAAGATGTACTCCAGAAAACTAATCCTTACAATTTTATTTTTTTAATTTCTAGGACCTTTTTTAGCCTTAAGGAAAGCTCTAAGGCACTGGTTCCTACTATAACCATTCTTCTTAAAAACATTAAGGAGGTGGGTTTTTTCATCATTGAGGTGGTTTTCATGAGAAACTTGAAATTCTTGAGTGGCTAAGGTATTGAGAACACCTATCATCTGAGCAGGGAAATGATGCGAACTAGCATGAAGATATTGCTCTGTGTGAGTCTTCTTCCGAAAAACTTGGTGGGAGAAAGAGCCATCATCTCTTTTTGAAATAAGAACGTCGAAGAAAGGCAGGTTACCATCAATTTCACATCCCATTGTGAACTTTATGGAACTAGATTAACTGTTAAGATGCTGGAAAAAGAGCTCCAACTTTTCCTTACCATGAGACTAGACGACACAAGTGTCATCCACAAACCTTTTCTAAAGCTTGGGTTGGAATAGAGATGGGGACAAGGCCTTGGATTCAAAGTCCTCCATGAAAATATTAGCCACAATGGGGTAAAGGGGGGAACCCATGACAACACCACATGTTTGTTCATAAAATTCCCCTTCAAAACTTAAGAAAGTAGAGGTGAGACAGATTTCAACTAAATAAGCAGTATCTGGATCCGTAATGCGATTGATGACTTTAATGGCCTCGTTAATGGGGATATTAGTGTATAAGGAGACCACATCGAAACTCACCATATTATCACCAGGATCCAATCTTGTACCCTTTAACTCGTTGACAAACGAAGACAAATCTTTGACAAAGGATTCAGTCCAACGAACAAGAGGATTCAGTCCAACCAATAAGGGGGATTCTTATTAAGTTTTTTGTAGCTCCTGCTATTACAAAGGTGATCTAACATTTTTCTCCGACAATCCTCTTTGTCTAAGATAAAAACAACACCCCCTTTGTCAGCTTTAAGAACAACGATGGCATTATTATTGTTCAAGGCTTTGAGAGCCTCAAACTCAGGTTTGTTAAGGTTGTTCTTATGGGGCATAGCCTTTCTCAGGATAACTACAAAGTTTTGTCTTATAATATCTTTATTAGCATCTGATAAGTCCCTTATCCTGAATTCAATGTCACAAATAATATCATGCACAGGGATTTTTCTAGGAGCTAAGGCAATATTTAAACCTTTCCCCAAAAGACTATAAACATGAGGAGGATCAAAAGAAAAACTTGAAAGATTAACAACTCTTTTATTAAAAGAAATTTTATTTCTATTGTTAATATTATTATATAATCATTAGAAAACAATTTATTATTATTATATTAATAGAAAGGTTATCATTATTATTACTATTATTATTGTTCAAGGCTTTGAGAGCCTCAAACTCGGGTTTTCTAAGGTTGTTCTTATGGTGCTTAGCCTTTCTCAGGATAACCACAAAGTCTTGTCTTATGATATCTTTATTAGCATCTTGTAAGTCCCTTATCTCGAATTCAATGTCACAAATAATATCATGCACAAGGATTTTCCTAGGAGCTAAGGCAAAATTTAAACCTTTCCCCAAAAGACTATAAACATGAGGATCAAAAGAAAAACTTGAAAAATAAACAACTCTATTATTAAAAGAAATTTTATTTCTATTGTTAATACTTATTGATATAAACATTAGAAAATTTATTATTATTATTATTTATTAATAAAAGATTATCATGTATTATTACTATATTATCATTATTTGGGATTGTCAATAATAATAATAATTGCTTCTATTTGGGATTGTCAATATATAAGAGAAGCGATTATTATTATTATAGACAAACCCAAATAATGATAATAATAGTAATAATAATGATAACCTTTCTATTAATAATAATAATAATAATAAATTGTTTTCTAATGATTATATCAATAGTATTAACAATAGAAATAAAATTTCTTTTAATAATAGAGTTGTTAATATTTCAAGTTTTTCTTTTGATCCTCATGTTTATAGTCTTTTGGGGAAAGGTTTAAATTTTTCCTTAGCTCCTAGAAAAATCCCTGTGTATGATATTATTTGTGACATTGAATTCAAGATAAGGGACTTACCATATGCTAATAAAGATATCATAAGACAAGATTGTGCGGTTATCCTGAGAAAGGCTAAGCCCCCTAAGAACAACCTTAACAAACCTGAGTTTGAGCTTCTCAAAGCCTTAAACAATAACAAGGACATCGTTGTTCTTAAAGCTAACAAAGGGGGTGTTGTTGTTATCTTAGAAAAAGAGGTTAACTGGAGAAAACTTTTAGATCCCCTTTGTAATAGTGGGAGCTACAAAAAACTTAATAAGAATCCCCTAAAGAAGATTTCTAAAATAGTTGCTCTAGCCATAAAATCTAGTAGCATTGTTAGCTCCCTTAGTAAGAAGCTTATTGAGAGTTTCCCTCTCACTCCTAGGATTTATGGTCTTCCAAAGATCCATAGTGAAGCCCCCCGCATGCATCCCATAGTCAACACCATAGGAGGGCTGACTTATCTTTTTGATAAGTTTTTAGCTAATAAGATTAAACCTCTTTTTGGTCAGACTGAATCCTTTGTCAAAGATTCATCTTCATGTGTCAATGAGTTAAAGGGTATAAGACTGGATCTTAGTGATAATCTGGTGAGTTTCGATATGATCTCCTTATACACTAATATCCCCATTAACGAGGACATTAAATTCATCAATTGCATTACGGATCCAAATACTGCTTATTTAGTTGAAATATGTGTCACCTCTACTTTCTTCAGTTTTGAAGGGGAATTTTATGAACAAACCTCTGGTGTTGTCATGGGTTCCCCCCTTTCCCCCATGGTGACTAATATTTTCATGGAGGAATTTGAATCAAAGGCCTTGTCCTTAGCTCTATTCCAACCCAAGCTTTGGAAAAGGTTTGTGCATGACACTTGTGTCGTCTATTCTCATGGTAAGGAAAAGTTGGAGCTCTTTTTCTAGCATCTTACTTGTCAATCTAGTTCCATAAAGTTCAAAATGGAATGTGAAGTTGATGGAAACATGACTTTCCTCAACGTTCTTATTTCAAAAAGAGGTGATGGTTCTTTCTCCCACCAGATTTTTCGGAAGAAGACTCACACAAAGCAATATCTTCATGCTAGTTCGCATCATTTCCCTGCTCAGAAACTAGGTGTCCTCAATACCTTATGTTGAAAATAGCAACAAGAATGCTAAATATAGAAGTGCTAAATTTAGCACTGCTATAAATAGAATTTCAGGATACCTTCCTATTTTAGTTAGTCCTTGAACTAAAATAGAGAAGTAAAAATTCGAATTTGATCTTAGCAGTTGTTTGTAAAATAATTAATTAATTCATCTTGAGTTAATTAGTTATAGAAAATCAAACATGAAGTCTATGTGGGGACATGCAAGAGTTTCTCCATTGATTGAGGAATTTATCCATCAGTTAAAGAGATAAGGATGAGTTGTAATATTGAGTTGTAATTAGTTGGCTCAGTTAACTGAGTCAAGTTTAGTTAGATTAGTTCAAATAGTTTGTTGAACTAATTGTGAGTTCAGTTAGTTAATGCATGCATGCATGTAACTATTGCACTTCAGATAACTGAATATTCTCTCATAAATAACTCATGCATGTTAGTTCAGTCAGAGACCTAGATGAGATCAGATGGAGGGATAGTGTACTATCAATTGCAGGAATATTCCATTGTGAATATCTCTTGCATGCAGAAGGAATTAATTCCTTGGAGATTGCGCAATTACTTCTTTAGTTTAGTGAGTGTGTGATGAGGCCAATCACACAAGTGGCATCATTGGACCCCAAGAAAAAATGCGCAAGGAAATGGGAGGCTTGGAGGGATGAGGGAAGGCATATCTAGTGTCTATTCAGTATGTGAGTTGTATTGTTTGATTGCAGAGAGAGCAGGATAGCTTGAGAGCTGATTCTTTTTGTAATCTGAACATATTTCCACTTGTCTAATAATATAGAGATTAGGGTTTTAGGCTGAGGCTTTCCCCGGGTTATTCTTCTATGTTCATGTGTGTTTGATTTCTCATTCTCAGTTATACGTGTTCTAATTGATCTTTCTCATATTCGATTAAGCTTCTGCAAAGTTTGACTTAGAAGTAGATCTTGTATTTTGCTTTAGTATATTGCATAATCTGTTGATCTACAGTGGGAATTTCTACATGGTCTCGGAGCAAAGGTGATCAAAGTGAAGAATAGTATACAAGAAGGGAGAAGTTCAAAGTTTGAGGTTCCTGAATATAGAAATCGAGTTCTTATCACATCTCAATTTCACTAATGGCATTCAACGGTTTAAGACTTGAGTATGCCCTTGATGGTAGCTCAAGTTATATAGCCTGGAAGGATCGCATGGAAGCAGTATTAGAGGATAACGGTCTGAAGGACTTCATTGATCAAGAAGTCCCCAAGCTGGCAGCATCTGATGCTACAGAATTGGCAGAATGGAAGAAATGTGTGGCTAGAGCAAGGAGAATCCTCCTGGAGGGAGTTCGAGACCACATTGTCTCGAGCCTCCATGGGAAGGAGACACCATTTTCGATGTGGAAAATATTGAAAGATCTATATCATAACAACATCGATCAAAGGAAGCTGGTGCTGAAAGACAAGCTTCGGAAAATCAAGTGTGAAAAGGGCGACACGATCTCTACATATCTAAACAAGCTTACCACCTACAGGGATGAGCTTGGAAGTGTAGGGATCACGACAGCCAATGATGACATGGTGAGTCTTGCACTCCTTGGTCTTCCTAAGAGCTGGCATAGCTACCAAGACTCGGTTAATGGAAGAAAAAAACTGCCAAATTGGGAACAACTTTAATCGGATCTGATGCAGGAGGAGATAAGAAGAAGCACCAGACATGGATCCTCATCAAAGCAAGATGATGAGGAAAATCTAGCGTTAGCGAGTAAGGCAAGGAAAGGGAAAGGGAAGGCGTCCCATCACAAATCCAGTTCTTCCCATGGTGGGAAGAAGTTTGACAAATCGAAAGTGCGATGCTTTCATTGTCATGAAGTGTTCCATTATGCTACGAATTGTCCACAAAAGAAATCCAAGAAGGGTTCCTCGAAGGGATCTGATGGTGAGGCACTGGCCTCACAGTTTGAGTTGGATTTCTCTCTTATCGAATGCATGGTTTCATCCATGGTGGGATGTGTGTGGTACTTGGACAGTGGAGCTTCATTCCACATGTCAGGTGACAAGAATCTTTTCAGTACCTTGGAGGATGGGCAATGATGGAAAGTACCGTGTTTTAGGTGAAGGTGCGGTTGTGTTTCAAGGGGAGCATGGTGCTCCTCTCACCTTGATTGATGTAAAGTATGTACTAGGTCTAAAGAAGAATCTGTGTTCGTTGCTATGCTAGAAGATAAAGGCTATGATGTAGTCTTTAGTAAAGGAAAGGCATTCCTGAGGCATATTGGCACTGAATAGACCAAGTGAATTGGGATTCGAGTAAAAAAATTCTACAAGTTGGAGGTAGATGACTGTGTTGCATTGATTTCCAAGGCTGAGATGGTGCAAAGCCAAGATGTTGGCGAGTTGTGGCATAGAAGATTGGGCCACTTGCACCATGGAGCCCTGAAGATCATGCAGTAGATTTATACCATACTTCCCAAGGGAAAACTGTAGCAGACGAATACATGCAAAGGTTGTACCTTGGGTAAGTATGAAAAATATTCCTTTCTGGATCGAGACAGTAGAGCTGGAGAAATCCTGGAGCAAGTTCACTCAGATATTTGTGGACCTTTCTCTACATCCTCCACCGCTAAACAAAGGTACTATGTAATTGATGATTTTTCTCATAGATGTTGGATCTAATTTATGCAAAAGAAGGATCAAACCTTCTTGAGGTTTTGCGAGTTTAAAGCCTTGGTAGAGAAAGAATATGGAAAGAAAATAAAAGCATTGTATAGCGACAATGGTGGAGAGTATGTCTCCCAATAATTTAAGGACTTCTGTGCTGTAGAAGGAATTAAATGGGAGTTGACGGCACCCCATAACCCACAACAGAATGGGGCTACCGAAAGGAAGAACAAATCGATTGTGGGATCAACTCGAGCGATGTTGCATGACCAAAGCCTACCACTGCATTTATGTGCTAAGGCATGCAATATAGTAGTATACTTGCAGAATAGAAGCCCGCACCATATACTGGGAATGAAGACACCTATGGAGGCTTTTTCCAAGAAGCGACCAAATGTGAATCACTTTTGAATCTTTGGATCAACAGTTTGTTGTCATGTGACCAAAGATGCCCGGAAGAAGCTAGATCCAACAGCTGAGTTGGGAATACTTGTGGGGTACACGAATACACCCCACAACTATTGGGTGTACCTGCCTACCAGTCAAAGGACGGTGGTACGCAGGGATCTGAAGTTCGACGAGTAGAAAGCCATGTGATTATCACTTTACAAGGAGCTCAAATTGCATGCAGAGGAGGAACTTTCAGTTCCTAAGGAGGAGGAGCCTCAAATTGATGCGGAGCAGCTGCATGTAGAGGATTCGGGAGTGGAGACATCCACTCATGCTGAGACTTCCAGATATGGGCGGAAACGCTCAAGGGACGCTGACAGGTTGATGTTGGATGCACGAGAGAATGTGGGACAACCATCTTCTTAGCATAGATAGAGGAGGTTGCCCGAGCGATACACTGGGTACATGGCCTGTAGGTTTTAACCCCCTACAGAATTACCTGCATATGAATTCTAAATCACAGGAAAAATAAAAATGTGAGAGCATAACACATAAAACACATATACACAGAGATTTCCCCCTAGATCCCAAAACCGGGACTACCAGCTTGATTTTTCATTATGTTCCTTTCAATGTTACAATACACATTTATACATGTCGAAGCATCCAATACCATGGACTGAAAACCATCGCGTCCAAAACCATGGACCGAAAACCATAGGTA